>JAFBJU010000147.1:711259-825143 GCA_016785305.1 Colistium nudipinnis
GAAACATATAGTTAAATCACACGTTGGAAGCTGAAGATCTCTCCATTCTTCTGATCCACTATACCATGTGATACATCTGTATAGTAATGCAGTGAAAGAGTGAGAATAAGAGTGTGTAGATCCATTATAAAGTAATTGGGAGTTCTCTGAGGTAGTCCCTCTGCTGCGAAAGAGAATTCAAGGTTTGTAAGGAAATGGCACCCATGCCATTTCATGCAAGACGCTTCCCAAAGTAAAAAAAAAGAACACTGAACTGGCTGAAATAAATCTCACCAAATTGAACTGAAGGATGTTAAGAGGAATTCTCATTTCACAGAAACTGAAAAGGTGTTTACCATTAAAGCCATTTGACTGTGTGATTGGTCAGTCTGTCAACATTTTATAAAAGCAGGTACAACAGGTTAAACCATGACAAGCATCACACTACCTCTAACGCGATGGGTGGACCATTAGGAACAGATATGTTCCTAATGGTCCATATGCTCCACTTCCAGAAAGTTGATCATTTTACTTGTACGATATAGACTTTGGGTCTTCCTTAATCCAAAATAGTGAAATCTCAAAATGTATTTACTTTTTAAAATAAAATATATGAGCAAAGATTGCCTTTCTTGACTTGAGAAATAAATATTAGACTTATGTCGACAAATTGGATCGCGAAACGGCTCAGGTAATGCAAGTAAACACGACAATACTGGGCTATACAGTAAGTGTTCTGCATGATTGTTAAATGGGTGATTGGAAAGGCAGCAATTGAGCAAAGCTGTCTATTTGGGCTGCATGCTCAATGACGACCAAGGTAAGAGAGGGTCTCTTTTGATCCAGATAGAGTGCATGCAGAATATAAACATTATGCCAGGGTTAATTAAACTAGGGAGGTTTCCTCGTGTCTCTGCTCATTTTCCATCTGTGACTTTGTTCGTAATTAGAAGTTATGTTCCAGATCTAAATTGGCTTATTTGAATGGAAAAGAATATCCGATGAATTTTGACCTGAGCATTTCCGTATCAGATTGCAAGATGTCCTTCTTTGCCTGAGGAGCCTTGGTGTCGACTACATGTCGGAAATACCTTGTAAACTATGAGCAATATGTACTAGGATCAATCAGCAAGAAGTGTTAAGCATAAAGTGTTTACAGCTTTGTTCCAAAGAGCAGGTTCGCTGCAGTATTTCACAGCAGGGGCGGGTTTCAACACAAGGATGTGCAGTAAAATGATTTGTCTGACTGTTGTATCACTTTGAGTGACTCTCCATATTCGGAACAAAAAAAGAATCGACAGCGTCTCACAGTGCTTCCAGCAGACAACAAATTACGCTGCACCCACTCAAAGGCTTGTTTACAACATGAAATGAAAAGGACCTTTAAATACTTGCTGTTGCAAGAAATATTTTTCATTTGTCAAAGGAAAATAAATTCCACGGATATTGCAATGTGGGGCGCGTGTTCCATGCAGCTGTGCTCACAACATGCCCAGAGGGTGTAGGTGTGTATGTGTGTATTTGTGTGTCTGTGTGCATCCAATTGTGTGGGCCTTGTGTGTGTATTTGGATGAGAGAGTCATGCTGAAGGGACCTTGATCTGTTTATGCACTCAAATCACAGGGATTTGTCTTTTGTTGCCCTGAGTAAGACAAGTTTCCATATATCATTAAAGTTAGGAATTAAGGTTGGGGTCAAGACTGCATTTAAGAGTAAGTGGTAGTTAGAAGTAAGTTCTGTGAGGGGGTGGCGTGCGTGCGTGGGTCATTTGTCAATTTTCTGAGCTATTGAGCCAGCCTGTCTCTATTGTCCGCTGTAATGCTACGCTGCCCTTCACATGGCTTGCTGGGGAACTGCGAAAATAGCTCGCAGCAACAGTCATCGAGATAGTCGCAAATTACAACGTCTGCAACGCCATTACACTGCTGGTCGCCTCGCCCCAGGAGAACAAGGACCCAACGAGAACGATCTGCAGATTCCCTTTTAAACATGCAACATTTTGAAAACAATTCTTTAAAAATCGAATCTGCTAAATCCACTGCTCAAGCTACGTGTGAAACCTTTACTATATTCACCGCTCTGTCTTTTGAACTTCATTGATTATTTAGTCACGCATATATAAAATGTCAAGTTTGCGAGTGCTTAAAAAAGGCCTCCAACTTCGATTTTGTCCATGTTTTTAAATAGCTGGGTCATAAGCTGTGGTGGACCTGCTGTGGTATGGCCAGGTAGAGGGAAATATTTGCCAGGAGACACACACCGTTTCAGTATTCCAAAACAAATCCTTCTGCCTCTTTGTGTTCAGATCACTGAGACTAAACATCCTTTTACTTGTGCGAGTGTTTATTACACAAAGCAGAGAGGGTGAATAGCCATATTCGTCTGGACAGTATTGTCCTTATTCGTTTGGCTGACGATTCAGTTCAGATTAGTTCATCTCTTTTTGTTTGTTCCTCTTGTTTTCCGGCAAAACTATTGTTGAGAAGATAGCTTGGTTTTGATTAATGTGTTTGTTTTTTTTCTGTACCCTGAAATCCAGCTTCCCTGACTCCCCCAAGTACCGTGTGTCGCAAGGAATTGCCACTTTCATATTCATTTTCACTCACCACTTCTTGTCCTCGAGTAGTGCTCTTGTACCTCTGGACCTGGGCGTAACAGCTGGTGTCGGATGACTCCTCGATACCTGCAGGACAGGGCACTAGTTATATACTGAGAGATTGGGAGGACACGCAGGCCTGATGAGCGGACACACCGAAAGGGGAAGAAAAGAGCCACCTGAGGACATTTTGAATCAGAGCCTACGATGGGAGATGGGTAGAAAGAGGAAAAGGTGGCAGGTGAAAGACTTCACCCAAAAAAAGAGAAACCCAGCCGCTGTGAAGATTATGGTGAGAGAGGCAAAGAAAGAACAAGAGCAGGATGACATAACATGCAGCGAAATGGAAGTAATGACGGCGCCAAGAAAGAGAAAGCCAGCAACTCTATCGGAGAGAGATTCCACACTGTTATTCTCATGTTCTGGTCACCAGTGGCTTCAGGCAAGTATTCACCGAGCATGTTGAAATATACACTGCGTAGTTGTGTAGTTGTGCTGGAGGCACAGGTGTGGAAAATAGCCAGTTGATCCAATGGGGACTGTGCACTGTTACCTTGGAAACCAGCTTTGGTCCGTGGCATCGGTTTGTGCTGTGTTGCCAAGCCAAAAGTTCCCTGAAAGGAGAAGAGTATCATGAGCTGAAGGTGGAAAGGATCAGGAGTTTTTTTCTGTGCGACTTTTTTTCCCCAAAACTATTCCATTCGTCCTCAAATAATTTCAATTCCTCCTGAAGTATGAATTCTTAAATATTTACATTGTTATTATATTATTATTTTTTGTTGTTTCAATTCTTTCAAATATAGATTAATCTCATACTACATTAAAACCAATTTTAATGTTTTGACTGATCGGTGTATCGTCGGTCAATCACATTGTCTTTGTGTAGCCCATGCTAAGAACTCACAATTTGCCTAATAGGACTTAACAATCTGTATACGACCACCTCAACTCACAAGGGTGAGAGAAACAAATGTGAAAAACATTTTAACAGGGAGAAAAAGCCAAAAGTGAGAGGCAAGTGCAATACTTGGCTCACATGTACTTCATTCTTCACCTAACTCACAAGAGTGGACTTGTTGGCGACCATATCATTTTCTCCACTTTCTTTTCCATTATCTGCAATAGTTGTAGAGGAGGCAATGTGGCATGTTATTTTCCTGTTCTTCTCTATTCACAAAATGGATCAGAAGTGGATGGTGCTATTGTGGGGCATGGTGGGAGATGACTGTGTTCGGCAGAGCTCAGGTACTCTATGCCGTGAGCGGAAGCGTGAAGGCTACGAGTTACCTTTTCGAACAACTTTCCCATCTTCCATTCTACACTCATCCAACAACACACAATAACCCTTCATTCTCATTTTTCCCATTAAAATAATTTGATTTGCATTTCCTCTCATGCGTGAGCCTTGAGGGATTTCATTCTGAAACAAAGTCAAAATAGGTCAAACCAATCCATCGGTCAAAAACTGGACTCAAAAAAGTTGAAAACTTCGAGCTTTGGTTCCAGCTTTGGGTTTTGGCCTTTGGACTCTCGCCAAAGGATTCCCCCCCACCAAAAAAAGACGAGAGACTTAACTTTACAAACTCCGCCTAATTAGAACGTGCGCATCATTTCGATTCGATTTGAATTGAGTTTCATGACCCTGTTCTTAATGGCTTCCAGCATTTGAGTTCTTTTTGTATAATCATAACTCCACCGGAGACACATTTGGCAGACCTTTGCAGACTTTTGATCTTAGGGAAGGGAGGGCCTTTAATCTCGATGCGACTGTGCTCGGCATGTCACGTCCCTGGGGTTCCTGGTGAGAGCGGTGAATGACTGAGTGGCTGTAAAGCCCGTGTCATCACTGCAGAGACGGGGCTTGCTGATTCCTGGTCCTATAACACTCCACACTCCGAGGCCTCAGCTGTGCCCGTGTTCCCCTCTCATCTTGTCCATCTGTGTCGGGGTCCGCGGGGGCACTAAAGTCCTCTACCTTGCTCTCCCTCCATCCACTGCCCTATAATCACCCCCCCCCCCCCCCCCCCCCCACGCCATTAGAGTGGAGCCTGAAATATAAATTAGCCCAGTCTTGGAGTTGTTTACTCGTACAGGAGAGGCGGCGTGCATTGTAATATCCATGAAATAATTCCATATGAGAATGCTGTTATTTTGTAACATAATTAACCAAATACAAGAATCAAGGGGCCCAAAAATCCCTTTCCTGAATGTCACTCAAATTTTAAAGAATCATCAGTGGGCTGTTGAGCAGCTCCCGGGGCCTTTAGTTGAGGCTATAACAGGTTATCATTGGAGATGTTGAGCTTTGGCTGAGTTGGCAAGTGACCCCCCGCCCTATAACCCCCCCCCCCCCCCCCATTAGAGTGGAGCCTGAAATATAAATTAGCCCAGTCTTGGAGTTGTTTACTCGTACAGGAGAGGCGGGCGTGCATTGTAATATCCATGAAATAATTCCATATGAGAATGCTGTTATTTTGTAACATAATGAACCAAATACAAGAATCAAGGGGCCCAAAAATCCCTTTCCTGAACGTCACTCAAATTTTAAAGAATCATCAGTGGGCTGTTGAGCAGCTCCCGGGGCCTTTAGTTGAGGCTATAACAGGTTATCATTGGAGATGTTGAGCTTTGGCTGAGTTGGCAAGTGAGAAAAAGGTTAGTAGGAGAGGATTATGACACAGACCCACTGCAGCCTGATATGGTGGCTGGCTTATCACCAGAGACACACACACAAAAAACAAAGCTCTGAAACTCAGATACATCTGAATAGTTAACTTGCCAAAGCCTGGATGCTCTCAAAAAAATATATATCTTAACCTTTTTTCACTTGCCTGTGGGCAAAATAAGAAATCCTTATTCATCATGAAATCCACAACAGTTTATACTTTGCGTTATCTTTGTGCTTTGATTCCAGCGACACTGAATAAACTGTTGAAAGGAGTGAAACAATAAATAAAATAAAACTAAATCCTGCCTGCCTTTCCACCCACACACGGCTGACTTTATCCTGATACTTCTACGGATCAAATATTCATACAGCTAGTTCACATATTTGATTGGCTTCAACACCACCCTGTCTCAGCTTTCTTTTCGAATTTGAAATCTCCTCCTAGGTAAGTGGAGCATGATTCAAGACCATATATTACTTTATTATTGAAATGAACTCCTGCGTAATTAGTATGTGAGGACATGATTCACATTCATAAAGTGCTTACCACTGCTCATTAGGCTCTTTGATTAATTGCTCACCTGCAGGCCTTGCTCTGAATGTGACCACTTTTTATAAAATTATACAGCAGCGTAATCATATTCCCTGTATCTCACCATAGGCAAAGCTTACCTGGGTTCTGTGATAAGTGAGGGCTTTGACAGACAGTGCCCCAAAACATATACAACAGTAGATTGTTTATTATCACAATTTATTATTGAACTATTGTAATTAATAGACATTTTAAAGGTGGAGCATGACATCTACTTGCTTTGCAAAAATGATAACAAAGGCATTGTCTATGGTGTGGTGTGGTGGGATGGGGGCCAATGTGCCATCTTTTCATGCAGCCCAAATCCTCGCTGGCGAACGTGGTTCTCATTATGCAATGTTGCTTAATTGCGGAATAACTTGTGTCCCTGGTAATTGCATTCAATGACTCAAGCCCTGCAATGAGAAACCTCACTCCATGTCTCCCCAATATTTGCCTTCTAGGAGAGCCATATGGCATTCAGTGTGTTTCCACTGTGTGGTTTTAATATTCAAGGGGCGTACACAGCAAAAAAAATACAGTTTCCATGTGAACTTGGATTTATTAAAAAGAAGGCAGAAGAAGTCATTATCTTTAGAATAGGGCTGATTGAAGATTCACTGAGGTCACTGAGTGCAGGACTTGCATAAACCCGCTGTTCATAAATCTATTACTTTGTGTCTGAAGTGCTTTCTAAGTTGTTTGCAACGGAAAACCAATTTAAGCCTAGTGATTTCCTAAAGTGGACGGCGCCACTAAAACTTAAAAATGTCTGTGCCATTGAATAAAATAGGGCAATGTGTAAATTGGTGGCGAGTACATACAAGCACAGGGTGTTCTAAGATGGGCATTAATGGAGTACGCCACAATAATCTGCATGAAGATATGAATGCGGCATAAAACAGGCAGCATGGAAGCCAGGGACTATATACAACTTTTTTTATTCAGTCTCTTCAAACTCAACGCCAACAATGTGGGAGCAGTGTTTTAACGAAGACGGATGTAAGTTGTAGCCTGCAGGATGTGCGTCATCGCACCTGCTGCAAAATCCTGTCCAGGAATAACCAGGACAGAATGTGTTCTGTGTTGAGTGTGAGGGTGGAAGGCGCTGTGACATAACTAAACAAAAACAACTTTTTCTCCAGTCTATGGTTAGTTTTGTCAACTATACAATAGATACCCAACACCCACTGGGTTTAGATGTAAAGTTACAACTCATCTACATGTACAAACCCCCTTTCCTTTGAGCTTTTGTGTATGGACTCTGTCAACACTCAATTTAATGGCTAATCTGAAGTTAGGAAGGGCAAAATGCAACCAGCCCCAGGCACCGACAACTCCCGAAATGTCCGAGGATTAATTAACACCAATGGCATCTGAGCCCTGGACTCTTTATCCAAGCGTGTGTGGCTGAAGCAGTGATTTGTTTGCAGAATATACTTTGCTACTACACCATTATATATTCTTTTTCTTGTTGGAGAGACTGTGTGGGGGGTGTCACTATACTCAAAGTGATGAAGGAATTTGTGTTAATGTCCTTTTGTTGAGTTTTGTTTTACCTCTTCCTCCTCTGGGACTCTATTCAGGCCCATCAATGATGCGGGTCATTTCTCTTTTACACATCCGAATTGCCATTCTTATTGTATGCTTTATTTTATCAGAGACATACACACTCTTAGGCTAGGGGGATTTTTTTGCCAGTGGCATAAGGTCTATTACGTGTTGATCATGGCATTTTAATGCATCATTTGCGGGAGTTATTCAGGGGCTAATGTATTCTGAAGAGGTGATTTCAGTCCGTCTGCCACAGAAAGGTAATCCTACATGTCCCTTAGTCGCTGATAAACGTTCCGCGTAAACTATCCTCACAAGGACTAAATAAAGGTCGTTTGGTTGGGATTCCACCAGCTGAGGGACATCCAGGGATTATTGCTCCGTAATGGCTGCGGTTTCCGCCACCCGCCGCTGCTCTTTAGTGTGCAAGGCCAATGTTTGTCATCACTACCATCATAATTCTGAATAATCACCTGGGCCCTCCATTTTTATGTCGGCTAGTAAAAGCTCAAATGGGATAATATCTGGTTATTGGGGAGGGCGAGCGCAATGCTGTCACCTCGTGATCAAGCAGTACAAACTGCGTGTGACCAGTGACAGCGATATACTACTCCATATTGGCCCTGTTCTTACAGACTATTGGATGGCTTAGTCAAATATTTGCTCCGTCTGATACCCGAAGCTTCTGTGCAGCAGCAGAATGAGCACGGCTGCAGATTGATCAATGAGAGCCAGCTGTTGATTTAGCGCCGTGGGCAAACCATTGACTTTTCATGCATACATCCAAACCCAGATGTGCACATTTCGTACATTTTGACAAAAGCACTAATGCTTAAATGCCATTCCATCTCTACGAGAACCTCTGACGTAGCATTTGACATAATCATATGCCCACGCTATTTGCTCCAATAGTAAAATCAGAAAATGGAATTCCATTTCAATTTACAAAACATGATGAGTCAGCACTTATAATTACACATTACTGAAAGCCTACACGTGCGTGGTTTGACGGGATAAATCCCTCGTCAACCCCACGTGTATTCATGTGATCAGATTGACTAAATGCAGGGTGTAGTTATGAATCTGATTTCAGAGCACCCAGGGGAGACTAAAATAATGAACCGACTGTAGCATCAATTAGCAGCAACCATGAGGCACTGTGAGATAATGCTTAGCAATGCGTTCTGAAAAGTCAGCCAAACTAATGGAACTGAGCTCAGGGGTGTGAGAGTGCGTGTGTGCGTGAAAATGACACAATAAAATCAATTCCGGAAAGAGTTACATTTGAGTGACTGCTGACCAAGCCTTAAATCTCAAAGCAGAATGGAATGCAACATGTTCCTTTCGGTAAATGGGCCCTGTGACATGATGGATTTCTCCGCTTGTGAGCAATGTCTAAAGGAAACTTCCTGGGTGAACTACCAGCACCTGCCATTGTCGTGCCAAAGGTGAGGAGCATGTAATGAAATTCATGGTGTGTCTGCAGGTCTGTGGTGGTGAGGAGGTGTCCTCCAGGAGCCTTCAAGGTGAGCCACAGAGACTCCAGCACATTCTTTGTGGATCCCCTAATTGCACATTTTCTAAACGCTGATTGGCCGTGTGGAATGTCCCCTGCTCCTGACTCTGGATACAAATGTTGCCTTTGGGTTGGTCAGAGGATTTTGAGCACCACTGTAGGGACAATGTTTTGAGAATTACACACACACACACACACACAAAGTCATTTTTGAAAAGGGACACACTCTGGACCTGGCAGATTTGTTGCACATTGATCCTTTGCCACTTGAATAGAAAATATAAAATGAATACAGAGGGATTTTAACATATCGTGTGCATTCTAATAAATGCCACGCAGATACAGACATAATACAAATTGTGCTTCTGAATCTGCTTTACATTTTCACTGACGCATTTCCCACAATTTATGTTACCGAGATCAAGAAACATTTTCGGGGCAAAAAACCCATTAGCTCTCAGATTTCTAGTTATATCAATCTTTGAATTTCAATTTCTGCATTTTTTTATTTTTTTTTTTAGATGTTATGTTAAAGAAAATTCTCAAATGGCAAAGAAATCTGATTGGAAAAATATATTGGTGTAGTATATCATTTTGTAAGAAGATGAAAACCCCATCTATTCATCCAATCTCAGTCCTTTTTAGAAGACAATTTTAGACACAATAAACCTACTTTTTGATGGGAGAATCACAACCATTTTATCTCCCCACGCTGCCGCAATTGCACCGTTACCGAGAAAAGTTTTTTTTCCCTCCTGCAGCTCTAAACCACTTTGGTTCAATATAATATCCAATTAACTAACCCTCACCCACCGCTGTGCGGTCTCTGATCCCTCTGCAGCTAATAAAGAGGCCGTGGCCCCCAGGCAGAATGCATTGTTGGCTCTGTGGCTCTGATGTTGACTAAGAGTAATCAGTGCATTTATTTTTGCAATAGTGCGATAGAGATACTTTGCAAGGAGGAAACAGGCGATCTGCTTCATGCTGAGAAGCCAGCTGCGGAGGGAGCAGGTGGTGGGACAGTCACCTAGTCCCACTCACGGCAAACAGGGCAACAGGAAACAGACTACTGAGTGGCTTAGTGGGTTAGATGTGGGTGCGTGTTGCCGACTTTGACCCCTTTATCGGGGCAACAGCAGCCGGGCTGCAGGCTGCCGAAGCACCAATCACAAAGACGTCTGGCAGTAAAAGAATAGGCTAAAGCCGGGGCTGGATCCACTCTGCCAGCCAGATGACAGCCTGGTGGAGAGGAAATAACTGCTTTCAGATCAGTATCACTCATATCAGTCGATAAACACTTTGGGTTTTCACCTGCACCTGGGTCATCACATTTTCATCCGCACAACAAAGGGACCTTTGAGGTGTTCGGCTCGAGATGTTGTTTTTTTTGTTGATTGCTGGTAAGCAGCAAACTTAGGAGCCACATTGGCTCTCGGAGTTAATCTCTCAGTCAGGTGTCAGATTGTGCGATACTGTCAAAGCAGCGACGCCCGCAGACAAACAAGGAGGCCAACGGTAGTGCTAGGACATATATCTGCTAATTGTATGAAAATGTTCTCTTGTGTGCAGCTGGCGGAACCTGCAGCAAACATATAGACTAATTGGAACAGCATATATTTAGCGTTTCAGGTGTAACTCTATGGCTTTTAAGGTGGCAGCAGCAGCGGCGGCGGCAAAGACTGAGCATAAGAATTATTCCATCGTATCGCCCATTAACTACAAACTGCATAACCTTTACATGAGCAAAGCCCATTTATCAGTCTGCGCAAGGAGGCATCCGAGCCATCGAATGCAAATGGCAATTTGCGCTTCCACAGGTAGATTAAACAAACAATATAAAAGTTGATGAATGAGCTTTGGAGGTACTTGGAGGTAGAGTGTGTCACATTTAGTTGGAGCTCAGACCTCTCCCCTGCTGTTGCGGTCCGTATGCCAAGTGATGCTAACTGGCTGCCAGCTCCACTCACATATTACTGGACAGATGTGAGTGGAGTATTGGTTGATTTATCAAAGTATTGGCAAAGAGGAAATACAGTAAGCGTGATTCTGAAATGTCAAACTACTCCTTTAATTGCTCAGGCAATTTGAATTAGAGATCCTTGCTTCCGACTACTTAGAACGTCCACACAACACATGTGCCCCCTGTGATAGTTCCTGCACCATTCAGTCTCTTTTCTGCCATCGACAGCCTAATGGGCTCAGTACGTGAGCAATTTCAATTCCAGGGAAATGTAATGGTCAACTCTTAGGTGTTGGGACTAAGCTGCCATATTTTCCTGTCTGCTTCACGCTCAGAGTTAGTGATTTAGAGTCAGAGGTCATAGGTCTACGCCAGGGACGGCGTTGGTGCACATCTGAGCGTTGAAGGACACATGTCCAAAAGTGACGAGCATTGACCAACAGAGCCACTAATTCTCACCACTACACTTCACCTAATCGGCTCTCAGCACGATCCCATTCAGTAGAGACCTTGTCCCCTTCCGCTTTTCAAATGTCAAATAATGGTGGACACAAGGTCACACAACCTTGTTGTGAGTGGACAGCGGTGCCATTCAGGCTTCCTTCTATTATTCCCGTCGCTTTACTTAAGCTATTGAACTTGTACGCCGTCATTCAGGCTATAACCGTCACTTTACAATCGAACGTGTCTTGCATAGTTCTATTGATTTTAAAAGTCTGACACACATGGAAAAAAGGACACCTGTCAAACACAAACCCGGCAATATTGCCACCATATTAATGTGGCGGCCATTTTTCAACACTGGTATCGTCTCTTTCCTTCCGGAGTATCTTTGATAGTCCATGTTAGATGTAATAACCACAAGGTTTGAACAGATCCCCTTCATCAGTCATTGTAGCAATTATCTTTGTGTGGGTTTATGCAAGGTCGTAATCTGTCATTTAAATGATCCCTCAATGGTAAATGGGATGTTAATAGAGGGGCAGGAGCACCTCGGAAAATGTGCGGAGAGGTTGTACAGGATATGGACAGCCAGTGGGGATTTCTAGGGTATAGCGGCACCTGCTTGTACACCTAGACTGGGCCTCCAGTTGCAGTGAGCCTGAACCCTTTTGTGCAAAGACCATGTCAAATCAGCCCAGTGCAGCATGCAATTCCTCCTAAATTGGGTGAAAGTTTTGGAAATTCCTTTTTCTGTGTGTAAGGTTTTCGGCTGCCGGGACAAATAGGGTGAGAGGAGTCTACAAACGGCACACCTCACCCAATTTTCAGAGGTCCTGCAATAGGGGGGCCACGCAGGGAATGACTAATCTCAGCTCGGGAAATTGCGTGAGAATTTATTTCAACCGGGCATAAGGTAAGGGATGTGGAAAACGCTGACACTTTGAGAAAATGTACTACCGCTTGGCCTTGGCCGATGCCTCTCTGGCAGAGGGTGAGGAGAGCATCAAGCTGATTTTCTCTAAATCACTGTGCCCGCCGGCCATCACGCCCTTGCAAAGGCCTGTCATGGCTGCTATAAGCGTAATCTCTATCGCCCTCGCTGCAAAAAACAGGCCAGCAGCAGCAGCACCCAAACGGTGCAGCTTCCCCTCTGCAGGTGGCTCTGAAGATAGCAAGTTAAGATATTGTAGAAGGGGGTAAATGCGCAGCCCTGGATGTTCACCTACTCACACGCCATCAGCTGGGCTGCTGGACAGGATCGGACCATGACATTCAGTCAGGCATCCGTGTGTATGTGTGTCCCGGTGGTTTGATTTAGGCTGCGCTTGTCATGCTCTGTGTTTCGCGTGGTTCAGGTCATAGGTGCAGCCAGCGAATCAGTGGGCCAAAATAACGTGATTGAATGCCAGTGGGTTTGGCTGCTTCCCCTGAAGGGAATACATGGACAACAAATGACAAGGTACCCGGACATCAGCATCTGTTACGTGCTGACAGAACAAGTTAAAATAAAGCAGAAGGCGAAACTTGCAACAAAATCGAGAAAAAAAATAATGGTTCTATTCATACATTCAATTTTTGTTTGTTTTCATCTGCCAGATGGGGTATTATGCAGTAGTTCATAAAAAGTCAGGGGCAGCTGCTAGGTGAGCCTGTCTGAAAGTTGGCACCTATTTAACAATGGGAAGCCCTCACTTTAATACAGTTCAGTGAGCAAAAATGCCTCCTCCTTCATGGCAGTATTTTTCCAAACATTAAAAGCCCACTGTGTAGTTATTTTTGCTCCAGATAGTGGGGAGATGGGGAAAATGATATCCACCCAGTGATTTCACATGTTGCTGTTTGTATAGTAAACTCTTCCTCCAGTGTGATTGGAATCAAAACAATAGATAAGCTCAGGGAGAAAAATAAAGGAACCAACAACAATGGGACGGGGGTGCTTCGCATGAAAAACAGCCTTAACTTTCGGTTCGTCTTTTACAATGTGCATCACAAAGTTATAGAACACCCTAGAATGATACGCTATTGCCCAAAAGACCGTCACGCTGATTGAGCGGTGTTATTACTACTTTTAATCAAGTGTCATCATTGACACTTTCCTCCTTGGGTCGTTTCCAGGAGAATCAGGCGTAAAACAGAGCTGCCTCATGAGATCGTTAAAACTCCTGATAACCATCAACTGGATAATGGGACTGATGGCAGCATGCAAACACAGAAGCAAGTGGGGTTTTTTTTTTTTTATTCTTTAGAGGAACTGGACTTTTCAGGCCTATCCTATCTCAAGCAGACACTCTTACTCAATACAATCCAGTGTTTGACAGCTGCATATCCAAACCCAAAACCATGGATCGCCATCGATAGTAAGAACGTGCAGAATTAACATGTCGCCTTGGAAAGCGTATCAGTAAAGATGACCGCACTAAAAGACATCACATTTAGAGGGCTAATGGGGGGTCACTAGGGATAGATAATTAGATGCTGCCGGATTTCAAGATGAGCAGCCAAATTGCAAGGATCCAGAAGTGGGTACCACTCCCCCTGAAAACAAAATGGCTACCACCATTAGCAGAAACACAAAATAATACTGCAATAATCTGCAAGATCACAACAGATGAAGTGGAGTGCCACAAAGCCAAAGGGCCACAACAAGTGGACCGCCCACAGTTTGTGCCATAACAACAACAGAAACACACATAGACCCAACAAAAATGAACTGCCAGCACAACACTCAATGGTCACCAAGTGGTCTTAAACCATATTCAGCTACTGCCATAAGTGTAATAAGCCTGCCAAAAAAACTGACATTAATCTTACGAACATTAGCAATCACCGAAACAAAATTAAAGGATATTGTGAGTTACGCCAACAACACACAGAGGTCACAGAAACACAGAATGAGTTGTAATGTAATGAATCACAACAGTAACATACAAGTGACCAACCCCAAAGTGGACTACAAAAACACAAAATGGCTCCATACTTCAAGCTCAAATGTTCGGAATATGAAACAAATGTGGAAAGCAGGTACCCCAAAATGTGACATGACACAAGCTACTGATGTTTGCTACACGACAAAGTGACCAAACACAGATTACCTTTGAAAATATCAATACTATTGTTTTGTTTTTTTGAGTGCCACAAAGTTACATAAAGCTGAAGGTGTCGAGAAGCATCCCAATCCTGACCTGCCTAATGAGCTAACTGGCCTTGCTAGTCTTCAGTGGCTCCCCACGAGGCTCCTTTACATGTGTGGACTCACACACAAAGTCCACTACCACACTTTGACTACATCACACCACCAAAAATTAAAAAAAGGCAAAAAATAAAAGTGGCCTGGCATTTACATAATCAGGATGCTTTTAGGAAAAAATATTTTAATTAATAATTCAAGGCAACGGGTCAAAAAAATGACTCAACAGAACAGGAAACACAAGTTATCAAACAAAAGACATCACAAAAAAACACAAGTGAATAGCAATCGCACATTAAACTTACCCGATGGAAGTTTTAATCCAGGACAGGCCCCCAGTTATTATTCCTGACCATCAACTAAAATAACACTCCTAGCGATCAAATGAAGCTGAGAGACTGTACGCACTAAAATAAAAGGACAAAGCTAACAAACCAAACCGAGTGGAAACAACAACTCCAGCAGTTACCACAACAACAGCTTCTCCCTTCTGGCAGAGGCACAGGAGTTTAGCGCAGGTGCACCTCGTTGTTCGTCTGATTGGACGTCAGGTGGGCGGAGCTACAGAGGAAACAGGGGAGAGGACAGGGACATCACGGTAACTAAAACAACAATTAATAAAGAGCTATGGCCAACGCAAATCATTGCAATTAGGTGGTAGAACAGAGCGGACAGTCAAAAGGAGGTTCAGTGAATTAAATATAATAATCTCTGCCTGAGGGGGAAAAACAAGCAATCCAACAAAATCCAGTAAAAGACAGCACTTTTCCTCCAATTCAAGTGACACATTGACACTTGACCTGGAGGAAAAATACTTTTTTTTTTACTGGATTTTGTTTGGAGTTTTTTTTTTGAGAGAGAGAGAGAGTTTGGCCACAATCTCAGAATGGTCGACTCAGAAAGCGGTTTTAAAGATGGGCTCCACACAGGAAAAAGAAAAGCTAAAGTCGTAACCCCGAAGTGAAGTCGGTGTTCGGTGCAAACAAAAATAAAGCGAGTCGCTGCAGAAAACCCTCGAGGCCAAACATGTGTCCAGGGACCAGAACAAATGGCCAGCAGAGGTCAAAAGCTTATATCCCGACAGAGGACGTAGAAAAAAAACAAACAACCATCTAAGTTGTGGCGCCTTTAGATTCCAGACTATGATAATTGGGTCAGAGCCAAGTGAACAATAAAAAATAAAACATAATGAGCAGGCAGGAACGGAAATAAACAAAACATTGAGAATTTCCCACCGCAGACGATGAATAAAAACCAAAAGCACTTTCAGTATTTTAGCAGGACTGGTTCAAAGCGAGAAAATAAACCGAAATTAGGTGCTGGTTGTGCCTGAGCATGTCCGCGAAACAGACAGACTACAATGAACCCAGGGGGCGCGGAGGAGTGACTGGATAGGTGAACTGAATGTTAATGTTGAGAATTATTCAAATCAGTCATTCTGAGGACACAAGCTGAGGCCGAGGCACGCGGTGCACGATTGAACATCAAAGGGGAGGGCGCTATCAGCGTTTATCTTTCAGATTCACAGCTGGGAGATAAAGCGCTCTTTAATTGTTGGTCTGTCTATTGTGGGTCACAAGCATCCCATCAATCACCGTCGCCCGGGGCTACCTGGCATCTCCAGACTTTAAGGAACAGGCAGACGCTGATGGTGAATTAGACTACATTTGTAAAGACAGCAGTAATAAAAAAAATGTAAAAAGGCAATAGGGTAGAGTCGGGAAAATCAAGGTTTCAACAAAGATGATCGATAACAGTAGTTCTGGTAGTGGCTAAAAAAAGCAAGCGCATTAAATCAGCATTAGGAGGAGAGTGGAGGTCACAAACTGCAAGTAACACAAACGACTACAAGAGTTGTGTATAGCAAGAAGACGGCCAGTGCATTTGTTCCAGTGCTGCAGCTGGGGGCTGATGAACGACTGCCGCGGACTAGGCTTCGCACAAGGAGCAGGTCAGTCCACGGCACTGACCTGCTCCTTGTGCGGAAAAAAAAAGCCTGAGGGACACAACCCAGATGAGCTTGATTCATACATACGTGCTCTGTAGGTGCTGGTAGGTACATTTTCTCACGTCAGAATAAAGCAGGATCAAACGTCCCCAGGATTTGTTTTCACTATCGGGCTGAAACTGAGCCCTAAATAACCCGTAGCCTGTGCTTACCTCGAGTTGCGCTGACTCCTGGCCAGGGAGCCTTCATATGGAAGAGGTAGAGTCATTCACGACCATCAACGTCAGCGGAGTTAAGAACTTAATGTGATATGCAGAAACGCTGATAGCAGCAGGTCAATTCCTTCATCCAAAACGGACATCCAATAACAATATCATTTCATAACGAGAACAAAAAAAAGGAAAAATGTTGTTGTTGTTAATGTGCAGTGTATTGGAGAACATTTCTTTTTTGATCCGGTGAGGAACAAACTGTTAGGAACAGAGTCGTAGTTACTGTAATTAATGTCAATCTGTTCCTGCTCCCGAAGCAGAGAGGAGTAGTTAATGTATGATGAGGTCAATCGGACTGAAGTGCTCATTAATAGTCATGGGAAACATTTAGCAGTGCATGGATAATGTTTCTAATTAAAGACATCAGAGGCTTCGGTTTTTCTTCCCAATCATCATCATAAGGCCTCCTCGTGATGTCCCGAGCTGCAGTGGTGGAAAAAGGGGAAAATTACCAACAGTCCAGAATTCAGTCAGACTCAAAAATCCATAAAAATGAAATGATGATAGCGATCATTTATATATTAAACTCCCCCTGCGTTCAGTAACTTTTAATAGGGTTGCCCGAACACAAATCCAGCAGTGCCGGACGGCCTCGTTTCATCGTCTACGGCCGAATATGTCATGGTCTGCCTGTTACGTTGTATGGTTTTTCCCCTGCTCCGGTTGGAGCAACTCTCGCTGGAGGCTCACCCCCTCCCCTCCGTTGCCGCAGCTGGAGCGCATTCCACTAATCGACCTGAGCAGTTTAAAACCCCGGTCCTGCCCCTCATTCAGCGTTCAGGCAAACGTCACCAGAGCTTCTGGTTTGTGTCCCATGTTATTATTAATTCCTGTCTCCTGCGATCCAGTGTGTTCCTGTGCTCCTGTCTGTGGCTCCCCTGTGTCCCTGGTTCCCTCCTCCGTGCCTCATTCTGGACTTCCTGCCCCCCGGTGCCTCCTCGTTGCTGCTCCACCCTGGGTGCCTCTGGGTCCTCATCCCTACCTCGTCCAGTACTTCGCCCTGCTGGTCTGCCTGCCTGCTTCCCCCCCTCTTCTGAAGACACCTACCAATAAACCCGTCTTTTTGCCATCCCAGCAACCGTTGTTTGAGTCTGTATCGGAGCACAGTTCTTGTTTAAACTCTAACCCAAAAATACATGTATACATATAATAACAAAATACCCTTCAACCACAAACTCACAAATACAACATGAAGCGTATGGGCCGAAAGCCAGCTCTTATACAAATCCCGTTTGACCCGCAAAATCAAGACATCACAGAAAACGCCATTTGTTACTCGCGTCGGCCAAAGAGGCGGGGAGAAAAAAAAGGAAGAAAAAAAAATCCCAGAATCAATAGCGAACACGAAACGCCCAGCAGAAGATTACATGCAACATGCCATCGATCCCCACAAGGAGGACATCCGGTGCATTTGTCTTTGCGGCCCGCCGATGAGTCAAGACATCGGAAGCGGATCACAACAACGCGCCGAGGCCCCACGGATGCACGCGACAGACAGGGTGTCATTTTTCCGAAACCCCTCCTTGAAAGGAGGCTTGTGTTGCCGCTGTTGAGGGGATTAAACCAGCCTCATAATGGCCTGTGGGATTTGTGCCACTGCCGGATGACATCCGTCAAATTGGGTGGCAGGGGCGAGATGAATTGCAACCATGACACAGAGTCTTGGTCTATACAGTTGCCAATCTGTTGACCGCCAGAAAAAGGGGGGAGATACGGCAAATATAGAGCTGCATCCACGACAGGCGAGGGTGTTGTTTTCGTGCGGAAAGGCATTCGACCCGTGCTTGCGTTGGACATAAGTGCATAATCCCATAAATGCTGAACTCCCGAACGGAGCCCGCACCTCATCCCACGTCTGCGTCCGCCTTCCTCTCCGCTCTTGTTTTGGGGATTTGCAAGATTATTTTCCACTGGACCTACTTTACATCCAGCACAGCTCCACCATACAGGAGGCACAGTTGCCATGGCGATGTCTGTGGCAGCAGCAGAGAGAGAGAGAGAGAGAGAGAGAGAGAGAGAGAGAGAGAGAGAGGGAGAGAGAGGGAGAGAGCAAAAAAAAGAAAAAAGAAGAAAAAAAAACGCAAAAGGGTATTCAGAGTTGACAGGGAAAGAACTGGTTTCATTATATCCAGCCAGCTGATTCTCTCCGTCACCGATGACAGGGCGACGGGCAGGCTCGCTCAAAGGGCTTTGTGTTTGTGTGGTAATAAATTACGGCCGGGGTCAGGGCTGCGCAGGCCGCGCTCACTGATTAAATGAGAGCAAACTTATATCCCTCTGACATCTCCCGGCCCCCCTTCTCAGGCATCTGAAGGTGCAGAGACAAATCCCATAATCCTGATGAAGTATTTCCCTCCTATTCCGGCGTACAAAAAAATGCCTTGCCGTTTACACAGCCAAAGCCTGCGTTGGGTTCCCATGCTGGGTTCAAACCCGCAGTCACCTGCTGAAGAGAAACGTGACTCCAGCCGAATGGGTGATAAAACACATTGGAGGAGGAGGAGGAGGGGGGGGGGGGGGCGTTGAAAGTATTGCATCAGGGGGGGGGGGGGGGGTCGTTGAAAGTATTGCATCAGCGGGCCTCTGACTCGGGCTAAAAGCACGTGGTCTCATACTTGAGGACGTCGTTCTCATTTTCACTCATTGGCCTCACGGTCAACTGAGCAGGATGGCGTGGGAGAGGAAATGGCAAATGCCGCTGCTGGTCTGGCTTTCTTGCGCCTCTTTCTTCCGGCCAGTTTAACATTTCAAAACAAGTAAGTCGAGGGAAGCAAACCAAATCTATTCCCCCACAAGGATATTCGGCGGCCCTCCGTTTACACGCAGAGAATTGAAATAGGTGTGAATACGTGTGGTACTTGAACTGACAAACTTGAAATGTTGATGACATTTTCTATCGTTTTAATCTTGCCAACGAATGAACTGCACATGTAAAAATGCTTTCATTCATGTACTGTAGCATGAATACATGTTAACTGATAACTTCTAAAAGGTCCATAGCACCGATTACATCTGTGAGTGTGTGTAAAACCATTTATTATGTATTTATTCAAAACTTAAGCGGAAGTACGCCGTTTAACGGACTTTAAATTTGAACTTTAATTCCATTAACCGTACAATTTATCTTCTCATGTGACCCTCTGCTTGCCTGGTTAAACTCGTAAAAAAAAAAAAAGAAGAAGCCACCATTCATTATCCTGAACTTTGCCGACAACAGTGAACGGTAAAGGTCCTGATTTACGGGACTGGGGTCGTGGCGGAAGGCGAAAACCAGTGGGAATCCCTCGCCCTTGGGCCCGGTCGTGACTCGGCGATTCAGTCCACACCGCTTTCCGCTCCAATCAAAACATTGTCACTTTAAATAGTGGCTGAACCTCTGCCAGAGTGTTCACACTCCGCGGGGCGGGGGGATGGGCGGGACAGTGGCGGCTCGGTGGCTTCCCCGCCGCGCTGGCGGCTCTGTCGAGGAGGCCTCGGAAAAGTTTTTGTTGCGATGCCTCACACGACCTCTGGATTAGGGACAGGGCGGGCTGGCTGTGCCCCAGCCGGCCCTCAAGGGCGACGTCACCCGACAGCACGGCAGCGGAATGACAAACAACGCAGATTCACCTCAAGCAGAAGCCACTGCTCCGAAAAGTCAATCAATACCTGCTCGGAGGAAATGCCTCCCGTCGTGGGACGCATCAATCACGCGCACAGGTGCGCCCGTCGAGGTGGCAGGTATCTTACTAAATATCACCGCAGCCTTCTGCGCTGAATTAATATTTACCATCCTGCCGGCGGCATGTCAAGGAAGCATGTTATGATTCAGGGAAGAAATCGTTTCCCGGCCCGAGAGCCGGCGCTCCGATAATCGTCCATCACGTTGGTTGACTCGTAATTATTGTTAATGACACCGTGCCGACGACAAGCAGGAGCGCCGCGAGTTATTGCCCGACTTGGCAACGTTGACGGCGAGTTAAATAACATCATCCGCTGAATTAGATGATGGTGTTTAAACCACAGGTTAGGGGAGCGGCAGCGGCGCGCGATGGGGCCACGGTGTAATTATTACACGTCCAAGTGCACAACGGCCGCTTCTTTGTGATTCAATCAAGCACAAAGAGCCAATCGTTCGGCCTCCTGCTGCCGGTTGGCAAAGAGACACTGGTGACTGGCGCCAAAGGTGAGCCGCGCTTCCGCGACCTAACGCGAGCGACACCGAGATGTGTGATAAACAGCAGGGGCTTCATCCGTCTCGGGGCGGGCTGCCTGTCTAAAAGACCCTTCATAGGTCACACGCTGGTGCTTTGGTAAAGGATGAATAAAGGCTTGCCCGGGATGACGCTTTTCCCGTCTGAACCCAAAGGGTCAATTACTTTGCTTTTAGCATTTAATAATTAAGTTAAAAATTCCTTGTTTTTAAGAGCCGCCTCAACCGCAAAGCACTCCGCACTGTGGGTGGCCCCTCCCACAGGCGCACACAGACTTTTCAGCCTTCCTTCCGCCTTCAGGGAGAAGGTTCCGTAGCATCCGGTCCAGACTCAAAAACAGCTTTTCCCCCCAGGCTGTCAGGATGCTGAACTCTCTCCCCTCTCTCCCCCTTGGACGTGGCCTTGAACCCCCTCACACAAACACACAACGGACATCTACACCACTCATCCAGCACAAAGACACTTTGCGGCCGACAGCTTTTGCACTAATCATACGGTTTACATCTGCATTTTTTTTGTACTTACACCGTTTACTTTTTTTTGTATTTCTTTTGTACTTACTTTTGCTGTACTTATGCTCACAACTGTTAACACCCTGTTAATAATAAATAGATAGATGATTTACCTCCTACACATTTGTTTAAAAATCCGCCCATTTATTTGATGTTGTTTGTCATTCATGTTGTGTGTTAATGAGAAACGATGTCTCGTTCCCTGTATGATTATCCTACATATTCGGAATGACAATAAAGCTGACCTGACTTGACTAGTTTAAGATTTAAAAACATTTTATGAACAAAATCTCCCCTTTACCTTTCCAATCTGGCGGATTGGTCCGGTTAATCATTAATTGTCACTGATGAACCCATAATTACCCAAAACTTATTTGGGGCAATTTTTCAAATGACATGAAAGCTAATATTATTTGGGTAAATCTCACAAATGTTACCCACCTAGATGGGGTTAAAACCTTTGTTTGGGCCACTCGATGCAGCTAGGGGCGTGTCCTGAAGTCCCTCATTAACTCTGCCTTGGGCCATTGTCGTGCTGAAAGGTGACCTGTCGGCCTCTTCAATAATACTGAAATATGCATTCAAAACAGCTTGCTCATAATTGGGAACGCATCGATCCCATTTCACGTCTTTGCTGCACAGATGTATAAAGAGAGGAAACAGCATTCACACTTACTGTGTTCGAAGCTGAGGCTAGAGGATGACACTAACAGTATGGTATACATTATAAATAAATACACACATCTGCTAAAACAGGGCAGCTGGCGTGGGTGCGGTGATTCAATTAAGCATATTTCTGACCGATTAATGCCAAGCGAATTAGGCTGCAATAATGTTTGGAGAACTGAGAGGTTGACAGCAGATGGGATGAAGAATTATACTGTTTGCAGGTTGGGAGATCAGTCATGTCCCGAAGGCGGTGGAGATTTTAGTTCCTGCCATGTTGCTAGGTAGACTCAATATGCTCATTGATTTCCTCATGATTTCTTCGTGACAATAAAAAAAAAAAAAAAAAAAAAAGGGTCAAGATGCATCTTGACTTATAATATTAAATCGATATTGCGAAGAGTGCATTCTCTGGCTGTTTCTACGGTCGGGCACACCAAAAAATAAAACAAAATGTCAGGACACCCTGTAAAGCAAGCTCTAAGTACACCAGAAACGAAGGGCGCTTGCCAATTTTATCTGTAACCTAGTTCTTTTCAGAGCAGTCATCTCAATACTCTCATGTACAGTTATTGTGTTCTGTGATGTTTGTCCTAAACTATGGCCGACATTTATTATCATCACTTTTAGCAGCACCGCTTTGATTTATTTTTCATAATCCATCTTGCTGCTCCTCTATGAATAAAGTTGACTAAGACATAATTGGTTCCACTGTTGGTAATTTCGCCAAGATTGTGTTAAATTATTTACGGGCTATTGCAATTACAGACAACACTGAAAAAGGAATGCCACCCCATGCGGCAAATAGCTTCCCAATGTCTGTTATTTGTGTTATGTGGCACACCTGGAGTTCCGACTTCAAATGTCCTGAAAACCCAGCAACGCTCGTCGTTTCGTGCCAGATTTTGCAACTGGGGCTTTTGCTTTTGCATCCTAAAAACAAACGAGTATAATAATTTCAGATTCAGAAGACAATTAAAAGTCTGCTCTGTGCACTGAGACAGCGAGGGCCAGGTCACCAGGCAGGCATTTAACTTAATGCCCAGGTTCACCCATACCTCTTTACAAAGAGGTCGCCGTTCCCACCAAATCCACTAATAATTGCTTGGTGTTCAAACTGCAAGGCAACAAGCATGTAGCAATAAACGTATTAAAAGTTTTATTCCAATGGACAATTATGTTGTATCATGCGCAGGCTTCATTTGAGCACCATTAATATTTAGTTTTTGGATAACAAAACACCAAACATTTTTAATCAACGAATCGGAGACCACAAATAGATTCGAGACTTTTATTTAGGTCAAAATCAAGGGATATTCAAATGTACTTTTTTATCCAAGAAGGAATTAGGCATAAAAACAATTAATAAATTCTAAGAAGGAGAAACGTCGGTGCACACTGTTGGCAAGATGTTTTTGCAACTCTATTACCCCACTCTCTCCGTGTGCACTTGCTTTTCCCCTCTCGTATATTTCTCCGCCTTCTTGCTTCCCGTCTAGTTGTTGCCTTGGAGAGCCTCCGCCATGAACAGCTTCCCCAGGTTCTGCGAGGTGAACTCCTTAATGTTCTGGCAGTAGTTGTTAATTTGCCCTGTTGGAAGGTAGCCGCGGGGAATCCGTGCACCCCCACACCAACACACGAACGCGCCCACACAAACATACAGTGAGACGCGGACAAACAGGTGGAGGCGGGGGAGAAACAGAAGAGCACAAAATCAAATTAGCGGAGGAATCGAGTAAACGGAAGGCGGAGGAGAGCCGAACGGCGGGAAACAGCAGGGAAAGGGTGGGTCGAGTTGGAGATTGAGTCAATAAACTTTAAATTAATGTAATTTTGTGATAATGGCTTAGATAATTACAAAACAGAACCTGAGCTCCTGCGATGGGAGCAGAGGCAGCTGATGGAGGGGGGTCTCTCTGCCTGACATGATGAGGGCTGTCTGTACTTGGCTGTTGTGTTTGTCAGTGTTTGTCAGTGTGTGTGCATGCGTACCTGCAATAAGGAGTGTGTCCATGCGAGGTGGAGGCTGGGGGGGCTTGAACATTTTGGTGATGTCTTCCTCAGGCAGCACGGGCTCTCCTCTGGTCTGTCGCTGGGCGTTCTCCTGCTGCCGCCTCTGTATGTACTGGACAGAGAGACACAGAAAGAAAGAGAGGCTATTAGCGAGGGATAAATAGCACTGAGTGAAAGGAATGCCAAATGTAAATATGCGGATAAAGCGAAAGCAGACCTATATGGAGAGCTGGAAGGAAGTGAGGGGGGGGGGGCATGACAACAGTGAGATGAAGAGTGGGAGTAAAAAGCAAGAAAAGAGCATGACGGGAAGAGAAAAAGGCAAAGTAACAGACACTTGGACAGGTGCAGACTGGCAGTGGATAGTACAAAGACTTAATAGGAGAAAGACAGGCTCTAGAAGCAATGGGAAAAAAAATGAAGTGAGATGTTAAGTAACAAAGATGAAAGGAAAGAGATGTAGAGGGAAAGAGAGGAGTAGTAAGTGCCGACAGGAATGGAGTAATCGGTGGAGGGCTGAGGGTCGGTAAATCAGCGAGGCGCCAGGTCTCTGGAGAACCTAAAAGCCTTGTTAATTTGGCGAGATGGGGGAGAGGCCAATGGGTGGGGAGTGGGCGGGAGCGCCTTTTGGTAAACTCAAGCAAACATCCCACAATGCACCCGCAGCGCAGGGGTGACCGATTCTGACAAAAGAGAAGCCAAGGTGAGCGAAAAATGGAACATTTTGTGCACGTGAATCACGCCTCCTCCATCGGGGGTGTTTTTGTATCTCGACAATGCATCACAGTGACGTGATTGTCCGCAATCATAATAATCACCAATGTACATGTGTATGTATGTTTTGGTTTTTTTACATCTACATTACATTACATGAGCAGTCGAGTGAAAGGCACTTCTTTGGACTTTACTGGCTGGTGAGGAAACCCAGGTAAGGTGGGGTCCTTATCGATGGACTTTTTTGTTTGTTTGTGTTGCCGGCTGTTTCTAGGATAGCCGAGAGTTGCTGGAGTCACCCGAGGTCGGTTGCTGTCCTCACTGCCCAGGGCTGCAGTCACGGTATTGCTCTTTCTCAGTGTACGGTCTACAGGAAATTCCAATGCTTGTCCTTGCGTGTCGCTCGTTTACCATCGTCCCCTAGTTTCTCACATAATCCAGACAATAAGGGATGACATCCTTTTTTTTTTATTATTATTATTATTATTTTCTCGCAGCCATTCTCAAACAGGTGCGGCTCGGCTATCCACAAGCTTTAAGTGCATTCCTTCGGGTTTTTACGCCGCCTCTGCCGGGCACTTGGTGGCGCATTAGCAGCTCGGGGTTATGATAAATCCACGCGTGTGCTGCGGGTGGGTGGCTAGAGTCAAAGGGGAGTCACTGGTCTCAGTGTGTGGGTTTTTCTCTTCTCTGGTGTGCAACACGGTCCGAAAAAGGCAAGCTGCCGTTTCTGACATCCTGCATCGTGAACGGAGTGAATATCTAAACTATGTTCATGCATGTCAGATTCCGATGGGCTTATCACTTATCCTCCATGTCAGACCATTACCCCTCAATACTAGCTGCAGGGTCCCTCGGGCCTTTTGGCACACTCGTTGTGTTGCCGTTACAGTGACAGCCTGCTTGAGTCCAACAACCACACATTCCCTCGCAGCAATGACATAATTGCGCACTTACCAAAATCAAATATATTTTTTTCGTTTTACCTTTGTATTGCTTATGATTCATATACTGTCAAACTGCATTATACATTTCAGAAATAATGACTTATAGCTGAACTATACGTATCGTGATTTCTCGGTTCATAACACTCCAACACTTATTGGTGACCTCTTTCCTGAAATTGACCACAGATTGTACCAGGAATTTGCTATTCAACAAATACTAAGAGGTTCAAATGAAAAATGGGAGCCCTGTCAGCACACTGCCCCCCCCCCCAACATTCAAGGATGATTAATAAGGTCCCATTGGTGTGGGAAGCAGTGAGGTCAATAGCACATGATTACATGAAGGCAAGTACCGCAGATGTCTGAGAGGTGTAATAGAGGCTCGCTTTTTTTTTTTTTTTTCCCCTCTGTGCGCACAGTTTGTTCATTGTACAGAATTGGGTGAAACACGAAAAAAGGTGGGCACCATTAAAGGGGCTGTCAGGGCGATAGTGTGTATGACACGAGTGGGTGCGAGTGTATGTGTGCGTCAGGGTTAAGGCTCGGGGGCTGTGTTGATGAGTCGGTCGGTAGTGGAGCATGATGGATCATAAAGGGCTGCAGCCGGGGTGATTGGCCGCGGGATGCGAGATTCTCTGCAGCCCAGGTCGGCTGAATGCGTTGTGGTCCGAGACGCGCGTTTGCTGTGAGTTCACTTAACGTGTGTGAACTTTGCCTCGGTTTTATCCACTCTGGGTCTGGATAATGATCACTATCAGCCCGGATCAACATCTATACTTTGGATGTTTACGCATTCCTGTTTGCAGAGAACAATGACAGATTAATGTATGCACATCGCTTGTATTGGTAAGTGACCTTGTGCGGCTTTGCTTACATTTTCCTGGCCGTTTGTGTGTTCATGCATGCGATGTCTATGATGCATCTGGCCGAGGTCGTAGATGGTATTATGCCGACTTTGGGTGTGTGTGAGGGTGTGTTTTGTTATAGTGTTTGTGCCTATGGCTCAGTTCGTTTGTGTGTGTGTGTGTGTGTGTGTGTGTGTGTGTGTGTGTGTGTGTGTGTGTGTGTGAGTGTGTGTGTGTGTGTGTGCATATTTGACAATGCTGCGGCAGCTGCTTTAAAGCAAAGTCTAAGATTGTGATGCGTCTCACTGGGACGGATTTAAAACAAGCGAAACACCTTTTTGTTATGACCATCAGCTTTGTGTCCGTACGTATGAGCTGCCCCGGGTCGTGACTCCCGAATGAACAACCTACAGAACCGAGTTTTCGTTAAATAAGGATACATTAATGCAGTGGCACCTGTACCGATGAAAATGAACAATTCATTGACGGGGGAAAGCAAAGAAGCAGATGGAGGAGAGGCGTGTTTGAAATTCAAGAAATGCTGATCTGCAGTGGGCTCGTGTCGGCAGCTGCAGGGAGTTGAGGTACGATAACACCACGACAGATACTGTATTTGAAGATTAACGGTCAATTTCGTGAGAGACGACTGTGAAACCCCAGTCTGCACTTTAAGTTATGGGCTGTTTATTGGTGGTGGTGAGTTTCCTCATTTACCTTAAGTTATTGCATCATTTGCATGATCACGAGCTCCGATTCGGGCACGGTGTGTTTGCTAAAAACCAGCCGGGTGCCTAACTCTCACATAGTCCCCAGATCTGAAACCTTCAGATATACAACTGAACCTCATCAGATCACATGAAACTGAATGGAATCTTATGCAAATTTCACTGTAGCATTTCCCTTCTTCGGCTAATGTTTGAACAGAGTAGAGTCTATGAAATATCCATTTACTGGATACGAGTATAGTAATATAATATCATATAATAATATACGCCTTTAAGTTATTACAGAGATACTGTATATGCAAATAAATTAAGGGTTAGCAAATGTTTTACGTCTTTATGCGTCGCTGTTTACTGTAGCCACAGTTGCGAGTTCTCAGTTGGTGGGTATGTACACGCATATTTGTGTGTGTGTGTGTGTGTGTGTGTGTGTGTGTGCGCGCTACCTGGTGCTTCTCCTGCTTGCCTACTGTGATTACGGCTGCATTTGGTTGTGAACATGTCTGACAGAAAAATACACCTGCGGTTTTCCTGCCGAGTTTGAGGTTATAGATGCATCCGCTGCTCGCTCAATGTGTCTATAGGTGATATGCGCACCTTGGTTTGGACGCGTGTGTGTGTGTGCGTGTGCGTGTGCATGGTAGTTACCTGGTGTTTCTGCTGCTGTTGCTTACTCAGGTTACGGCTGTAGGTGTTGTACTTGACAATGTCTTGGCTCATGTCATCCACTCTGTCCATCAGAAGCTGAAGGCTCTTCTCCAGGTGGTTGCTAGAAAAAAAGTAAAAAAGCATAAGCAATGGCCTATGTATTATTTTCCTAAACCCTATGGCTGCTCTTCTGAATAACACACACACTTAAAACTTATTTTTAGAACTACTCAGTGCATTTGTACACAAAGGCTCAACACCACTTATACCAGGCGCTCTGATCTGTGTCAATGTCAATAGATGTAAAAAGGCAAGCTGAAGGCCAGATCATCCACACCAAGATGGAGTTTGATCTCTGCTGCGATGCCATTACGCCTGTTATCCAGGTGCAAGGGAAATTTGGACAGGTTGAACACGTCGTCAATGTTGACGTTGAATGGTTCCATTGCTCCCCCCACGTCAAGCAAATCTAGCTAAAAAAGGGAAAAAAAAACAAAAAAAAAAACACTACATCCAGAGTGAGCGAAAGCTCAGTGGAGCCCAGAGAGCCGTTGGACGCCTGTGTCCTGAGAGGCACCCGGCACGAAAAACCTCTTCTCGGGGATCCGACGCCACCCACGGGGACCTGTCCTCATGCCTGCGCGCCACACTTTCGGCTCAGCGCGCGTCTGCCGCTGTTTACCCAGCGCTGCGCTGACAAAGCTGACAACACAACAATAAACAACTCCACCAGCGACCCCTGCTCTCCCCTCCCATTTTTTTTTTTTTTTTTTTTTTAAACGGAATCTCTCACTCCTGCCTGGCGTTCAACCTCGGCCAAGGCTGCGGAGCTCTACCTCCACTCGTCTTCCTTCCCTCTGTGGAATTACAGTACATCTTTTCATTCTCTGAATGTTTGGGTGACGCAGCATGCAGCTGTGGTAAAACAGATTCCGTCCGTGCATTTAAATGACAATTGTGCCCCTAAGGAATTCCAGCCGCCGTATGCTCTTGGGCTCCGTGTGCACTGATGTAACTTGTTGTGTGTGTTTCATCATTTCTGTGATTATGTGGAGGCAGAGTAGAGGGAGTTCGGGGGACAGTTTAGTTACCGACCCCTCGGCTGTGAGATTTTTCAATTACCAATTTTAGAAATCAATATTCCTCTCTCGCTTCTCTGCCCCCTCCATCTTCCCTTGCAAGCTTTAAAAAAAATAAATAAAAAATCATCTTGACAAGAAATAACTTACCCACCTTCATAGACTCTACAGAGTCTTAAATAATAAAAAATAGTAGCATCTCCACAGGTTTTTACCTCTTTCTCTTCAAACTTGCAGTGAGGAATACGTTCTTGCAGCATATTGATACAGATTCACCAAAATCTTAAATCTTTGACTAGTGGCAATGAAGTGCCTTATTAAAACACTAATTTGCCACGACTTTAATGGGCCAAAACTGCACCGCGAACAACATTTTGACGGTGAAGGTGAATTCTAAATCAAGAAAACCTTAACTTAAGGTCCACTTACTACTCTCTTTATCAGCAAATGCATTTTCTCTACTGTTACAGTGTCCATACACTAGAAAAACATTTACAATCTACATGTGCTTTTATAAAAAAATAAATACAAAAAAATGATTAAAACACATCCTGAATAATGTATTCTACACAGCCCAATGTCAAGTCATATACTCCAAAGAGATCAATTATTCAGAGGGGTCCGCAAGACTTCCGATAAATTAGAAATCAAAGTCTGCCCTGGGATTTGCTACAATTGCCGATTCTGTTTAAAAGTC
The DNA here is from genome assembly GCA_016785305.1 of Colistium nudipinnis. Taxonomy (NCBI): domain Eukaryota; kingdom Metazoa; phylum Chordata; class Actinopteri; order Pleuronectiformes; family Rhombosoleidae; genus Colistium; species Colistium nudipinnis. Next base: position 740,991 of record JAFBJU010000147.1, read on the forward strand.
GGGCTCGGTGGCAACCTTCCACTGCACGCTGGCTCTGGCCAACATGGGCATTATTTCGCAAAGGGACAACAGAGGACAACCTCTAGAACCATATCGATGCGCAAGCAAAAATGGGCTGACATTCACTAAATTGAAAGTTCAGAGGGGAGTTATTTAACAAAGCTGCCAAGAAAGTGACTTCCATTCTTACAATGAGCATTTTTCCCTTCTCTCTCTCCCTCTCTCTCTCAGCCATTTTCACTGATGGACTGAGGCACCGGCGCGGCTCTACATCAGTATAATGTTTTGAAGAGGACACAAAACAGCCCAAATGTGACATTGTCCCCGCAACAGTGCCGCGTTTTCTTGGTGAAATATGAAATAAAATGATGCCTAAACATACCATACTTTATACAGTTTCAGAAAGCTTTCAGCTCATTTTGTCTCTTTCTTTTTATTCCTGTTTTCATGTCGATTCGATCACTTGCCTCATTTAGTTGCAGCCCCAATACATCGTTCCTCCTGTGCTATCTTCCTGCAGCGTATGACAACATCTGATCAACAGAAGCCAGTGACACTAAACGAACTAAGTAACGGACTGACCTGCAAGCACTGTACGATACAGATTTACCCTAAAGAATAAAAAGCAAGGGTGAGGTTTAATGCATGGTTTACAATGAACTATGGGCCCACTTTGTAAGAGAGAGGTCTTTCGAGCCTGTTTGGGGGAAAGGCTACATAAATGAATTTCCATTCATGCAATCCATCACCACGATCAACATCATCATCTGTGGTAAGAACAAACCCCCGTTTGCCGGAGTGAAAACTGCATTCACTCAGCCCTAGACGCAGATGACATTGACAAATGGGGCTGCAGATTGGAAAATGAGACAAAAGAAAAAAAACATTAAATAAAACCCATTATCTTTTACTTTTTTTGAAGGAGTGGAAATGAGGAGAAAAAGGGTGGGGCTGTCAGCTGAAGATGTAGAGAGACGGACGCCGCAATCCAATACAAGGACGGAGCTGCGCGGCAATCTGACAACTTCAGGAAACAATTTCATCTCACCAGACATCCCCGTCGGCAGTCGTGCTGCAAAACCTACGGGGAGGGGGGGAGGGCCGCCTCGGACCCGTTGGGGGTCATATCAGAAGCTATGATTCAACTTCTGAGCAGTCGGCGTGAAAATGGAGTAATATGCAAGGAAAGAGGCAAAAAAAATCTCTGAGTCCATTTGACAATTTGTGACAAATGACTGTGTCGGCGCGTTGCATGGCTGCTCATGTGCACGCTGTCTACAGAGCCGTGTACATGAGCAATTCATTTAATTGATGGCTTACTTGTGTAACAGGACACAGACGACAAGAATCGCAACTCCTGTTGCGCTTACACGTCAGTGTATAACTAAGCACAGTGCGTTTTGAGCGCCAACAGTGTGTAAATCAGCACTCTCGAGTCGTTATTGTGCTAATTTCCCCCACCTGCCCCTGGGAAGCGTTTTGATTAGCAGCCTCACAGCTGTTGCTCCACTTGCAGCGGTTTATCTCCATAAATGATTGCTGATAAATTCTCCCGAGACCGATGCCGATGCCTCCGAGATCTGAATGCAGGACTTTTAACAGGCTGCGAGCTGATGTGGCGGCGTGATATTTGCTCATATTGAGCTCATTAGTGATGGAAGACAAAGTTTGGTGGCGAGTCTTGCTTTCGGAGACATTTCGAAATATAAATACGCTTTGACATTTATGTGGCATTTACTGATTCTTGTTTTAACCTGTATATCTCAAACATGCAACGCTGACCCAGACGCACAGCACTAAGCAGATAAGGAAGTCGGAATGGAAAACAACTAGAATATATATATGTGGGCAGTGACTTCTGCTTACAGACGTGATCCAAATAAGTACTCAATAAGGTTTGTTTTGTCTATTAAGGGCATCTTATGGGTATCAAGGTAATACACCAAATTGTCTTGTGGGGAAACTTCCCCAGGACACATTTTGATTAGTCCCAATACTGCACATCACACCCATCTGATACTGCAGTCCAAGCTGGTTGCACTATGGCTTATATAATTAGGCTGGGGTAATTTCTTTTATAATGATCAACAAATCCAATAAAAAGAGCAAAACCAACAATTTATGTTGCTATGGAGCTACTGTCTCAAATGGCGAATGCCTATGTACCATATAACTTGATTATCCTATTAAAACTACTAAAAAACACATATGCTGCTGAGCTATTACTTCATTTCAACAGACGGTGTCGTTTTTTTGTTTTTGTTTTACTCAGCTGGATCTCTAGCTTACATGATCTGGTAGGTCCACCAGACCTGTAACCTGTCCTCATAGCTGTCGTCAGCTGATCATTAAGTTAATGTTTGTGATACTGGTTCATTGTAAACTATACTGAGCTGTGTTCATTGTAATTATGGAATGTGTAATGAAGTGTAATATTGGTTTTTATCTCTATTTGTTTAATATATTCGGTAGGACAACGTTACACGAGTGCAAGCTCAAGCTAGACAAACCATTCCTGTTATCAAGAGAAATTCCTGCTTTTTATGAGATTTGTGTATCTGAAAAAAGCCCTAAAACCCATGTATGGTGGGTAAATGGAAGACAGAGTACATCCATAGACCTCTTATTCCTACCTCCAATCGGGTACAGTTAAAAAACAAAGCCGAAGACGCAGATTAATGCCCAGGAGTTCCCTAATGTCAAATCAATTTTAATTTAGAAGTGGCTTTAACTCATGCCTGACAAAGAAGCCCGTAGGTTTTAAGAGATGCCATAACATGCTTTTAAAGAGGGCTTCTCAGACACCTTTGAGAACTGCCTGAATTTTAAATAGGTGTACGTATTCACAGTACTACTGGCAACCAAGTGCAAATTAATTAAATTAATGTGACATTGCTTAGTGCTGGAGGGCTGGGGGTGATGTAATTCTTATCAATAACCTCCATTTCCTGCATTTGACTAGAATCATTTTACACAGACACAGATGGGCACTCCGAGTTCTGTGGATGAGCCTCATTGTGTTGTTTCTTTCGTGTTGGATCTTGCTCCCATATTCACATTTAGCAGGTGGTATTAAGATCGAAAAGTGTCCTTCAATTAGCGCCTGTCAAAGGTCTTTTCAAGTGCAAAATAGCGACTTAACGCGTATTTAAAACCGAGCGAGAACCAAATCCCTCCTGAGCATACACAGCGGGAAATCTGTCAGATGTCAGTGTCGGATGGGGAAAAAAATTATAGCCGCATTGAAGGTCATGGGGCTTTTACGAAGGACAGATGTTGATCCCCCCCCCCCCGCATGGTAAATGGCTACATGTGCTCATGGCTCACCTGCTGGAGAGGTTGAGAAGCTCGTGCTTGTCGGCGACCGTGGACTTGTCCTCCAGATCCCACAGTAGCACGCTGATGAGGTGGGAATTCTTGATGATGATGGGAACCTCCTCGAACATGTGCTCGAAGCCAATGTTTGCCTTCTTCAAGCTGGAGAGTGAGGGGTGGGGGTGGGAGAAGAAAGGTTAAAGACGAAAATATGCACAGGTGTGGGCACGTCATTGTGGACTACTTGTTTGCGAGGAAAAACGGTATCCTTTTAATATCCTCGCTTGGATTGCAGTCATTTGTCCAACTTGTATATAAATATCTTTTGCCTGTGCTATTAACGTCGACTTTTATGCATCAAGACTGTTTTTATGACACATGGTAATGAGAGCTGAATATTAGTCTGGATCCATATCTCTAAATGTTGAAAATGGCCACAAACATATCTGGGGAAAGAAAAAGAAAAAAAAAAAAGAGTACAAACGAGCAGGGTCGATGTTAACATCATATATTTTAGCTGTGACAGGTTACGAAAGGGTGCATTGTGCCGTTACCACTCCAGATTAAACTGAATCTCAGTCATCTCAAAGCCAAAGGGACCATCGCTCGGCGCACGCTGCAGTCGACGTCTAACGAAAGGTTTGATTCGACAGGATGTTCATATTGCTTACCCCGAGCGACGTGGGACATGAATTACGTTTTTATGGGCTCTGCTGATATGGGTGCCAAGCGCAGACTGAATTTAACTACCTCCTCTTGCTCCTAGGGATCTAAAAGATGCATATCTGTCTTTCTCTTTCTCCGACGTGCGCTTGTTAACGCCAAATGGAACTCCAAACTTTGCTTAATGTCTCCCGTAAATCCAATAGCATTGACGGAGTGCCTTTGGTTCAGTCTGTCACTTGTGCACGGGCCACAAACTAATGTCTGCGTCGTGAGTCTAACGTGGGCTCGTTAGATGCGTTGTGGTGGTAATGGGATCAATATGCCCGCTGCACCAAGCCCCAGTGCGCATCGTACCAGAAACGGAGATGTTTCAACAACGCTTCCCTGTGTGATAAATGGAGTTGTGGAGCATCATTTGATGCTGGCGAGGTAATTTTGATAAATGCTGTTTTGTATTCTGAGCGGAGCATCACCCCGGGCCAACTATAAGACGAGACTCTGAGGCAACGGAAGTGGACAGTACTGCCTCAGGCTCTGAGCGAGTGTGGAGGACAAAAATCAGTATGGATAACAGCTGCCTATAAGGAAAATCTATAACGATATGAATACTGTTTGTTATATATATTGGCACAATTATCCATCTGAAGGGCTTTTGAATATTTCCTGCATATGATGACCTTTTCAGCCGCCTGCAGAGTAAAGAAAAAAAAAAGAAAAAAGGCGCCTATGAGGAAACAAGGACAGCACACTCCAGACAGGACAAATTGCTCAACCCTACCGGACTGAACACACACCATGCTCTTTCCGACTTGGGCCCCGCTAGACAAAGGTTGACTCCACAGGCCGGCTAATGTGAGGGTTTGGATTGGGTGTTGAAGTGGATTCTATTGACCACTGCCTCCACAGTCCGGCTAGACTTGGAGAGCAGTTCAAAGGGATGGGTCTATTCAGCACTCATCTGTACCCTGCCTTTCATTTCAAAAAGGTGCACAATATATGCAAGCTTATGTAACATCAAATACACCAACATGAAAGAGACTGCTCTTTGCGCACACTGTAATGGGGGGGAGGAATGAAACACCAAAAAAAATACACTTTTGAAGTTTTGCATCTTTGTAAAAGGGACATTATTCAAATTTAGATTTGTAGTCTGTTCTGAAAATATTAGGATGGAGACAGGATCGCTGTAATGTGGTGATATCGCCCTTTCCTGCCCTAAGCTGAGCTGCCCTCTTTAAATCACGGCCTCATTGGGAACACCGATAGCTGCATATTGAAGCAATAATAAATTATAGGAACTAATGAAAAGCGGCAGAAGTCCGAAGGATTCAGACTGTGGGCCAAACTACACTGGGTCAATACCAGAGTGGTAATAGGGACACAGAGGTGGAGAAATACAGGGGAAATGGGAAAGTGAAATAAAAATAAAATACACTATGCAAATACACCTGGTTTTAGGCGTGTGTGCGTGTCTGAAAAACCCTTTTACACACTCACACACACACACACAAGCACAAATGTGTGCATTTATGCCAGTGCAAGTTAGTGCACTTGGATTCTCCTGAACTGCCAAGAAAATAGTCCCCTCATTACATTCATTTTTAGCTGCAATTTAAAAGCAATTACGATAAGCCTTGGGGTCAGAAAAAGCGTAAACATGGTACATTTGTTTGACGGGCAAGGACGAGCTGATAAATCCTCAGCATCCATCTCCAACTGCTATTGAATGTCTCCCCTGTGGATGCACAAGTCTATATTTGCAGCTCGTGAATGAGCAGAGTCAAAGGCAAAAGGAAAAAAAGCGAAACTTCAAATTCCCATATTGCTTTAAGCAATGTGAGCAGTGTGTTTATACGTATAACTACAAGCACAACAAAATAATTGTGAACATCTGCACTTCAGCGTGCATATGACCATGGCACTCTTTTTAACAGAGCATCTTACTTGCTACTCACCCCTCAGGTGTGAAATCCTTCTCTTTGCAGATCTCCATGAGTTTCGGGGTAAGCCTGTAAGCCTTGAGGGACAGGGAGCCTTGGGCCGTCTTTATAGGGTCTGGAATGACAAGCGAGAGAGATAAAAGTTGATTTAACACAATCCTTTAAATCATTTTTTGGATGAAACGGCGAAGGCGGTGCTCAATCTGTTGTTTTCACAGATTTACAAAAAGCTAAAATGTTAAATTGTGTTGAAAAAAGGAAAACTAAAAGAAGAAAGAAAATAAGCCGTTTTCCTTTGTCCGGATGAACCGTAGTAGCATGGTTCACATTCAGGGGTTATGTGCCTATAAGGGGACACCTTATAGTTGGGTGGAAGATTGGGGAACATTTTTCATTCCGTTTTTGCGGCCCATACTTTCCGGTCAACAACCTTCTCGTTGCAAGCCTTCTCTTTTACCCTGTAGGCAAGTGATTCCATCTGAATACTCAAGTCCAACACTACTTGTGTGTTCATTTGCATCTGGTTATCAAAGTTGCTCCCCCACAGTAACACAGCGTGTATACGAAAAGGAAAAGGCATGTGAAGTGAATATTAAGCCATAAAACAAAGCTACGCGGTTCCACATTCTACCACACGTGAAATTGCTCATTCACATCAGAGAAGTGCACAATTAAATGAATTGCAATTGAACCGCTTTCTTAGGATATTGTTTGATTGATAATGTGTCCAATTCACGATGAACACAATCCTTCCAAAATTCACAACACTTTTCATTTTTATTTCATAAGTGTCAATAAGAACTGTAACTGATGCGGAAAATCATAAGTGTCCAATAAAGTAAACAAAGAAATCATTGTTAATGGTGGGGCGTCCATAAAAAGATGAAATTATACTAAAACATGCATTTCTGTTCTGGTTTAAACATTTATCAGGAATGAATGGAGTGGACTGGTCCATCCATTCATTCCTGCTGTCCGTATCATAAAATACATTTTTTTTTGTAACCAAAGTTTAGTCAAGTTTAGGCAACAGTTCGAGGGCAAAAGTACTGATAATAACGATGAGAAACTGTTCCGTCATACAATTGTTTTTGACTGCTCCTGGTTACAGAGGGAGAGTTGGAATATTGGCTCAGACTGGACAGGCTGACAGCCATCAAACTAGTCTAGCAGAAAGTATAGCATCATTTCCCTTTCCATCAGCTATTTGCCTACGGCACAGCCAATCCTAAACAGGGCTGACAATTGACAGCCAATCTCAATTCCCACTGGTCATTCTCCACTCCTCAGACCGTTCTCGTACACCGTTAGGAAGCTCTGCGACGACATTCAACACTGCATGATCTGACTTAAGTTAGTGATTAAACAACAAAAACATATGGGCTGTTATCACTGGTATCATTGCTGATTTTTTTATTAAAAGGAAAGATCTGGTATCTTCACAAACAATATGTGGTGCTACCCAAGGCGATCGTTTGTTTGAGCAAGTGGTTTCGCCATGAACCAAGTGTCTGCTTTTAGTCAGTTTTCAGATGCGTTCCCACAAAGGTGTCGTGTGATGTAGTACGAGAGGTAAAGCAAGTGAGAGTTATTTGTTTTGGAAGCAGACAGAAAAACATGAAGTGCTTTATGTCAATAAAAATACACTATTAAAAAAAAACAATATTAAAAATGACAATTTGGACCAGCAATGGTTATAATCGCCACAAAAAAAAGAAGAAGGCGGAGACACAAAAACAAGGAAGAGACATGATATGTGTGTTTAATAATTCAGTATGGCCCACGAAGGATGTTATAAAAATTGAAATGGCCCTTGATAGGAAGGAGCCTCCCCATCCCTGAGTTGGACCTGGCTTCTAATGATGTTCTGAGCCTGAGGGATTGCACTACATGTCCCTGAACTGGCAGCTGCAGACGTGCACAGAGCTGTTTGCTGGTTAGCTCTGTGCCCTTCCGTCTCCACCTTCCCAACCGTTCAACCACTTGTAAGAAAACTGTTGTCATGGTGATTACATACTCAACCGATTGGTTGAACAACTTGCTTTAATTCCGAGCCGAGGATGCCATTAACTCGCCAGTTGACCGTCAGATTGATCTATCGGCTGGCATAAAATGACCGGTGAGCCGATGATGGAGAGAACAAAAAAGAAATCCATTTCACCCCCCCAACCCGACTTTAACAGAGATAATGTCAATTCCCGTGAGGCGCTTTGATCCATTAAGCGCTGCATTATTGATTAACATTAACAGAAGGGCCTCGTTCGGAATGAAAAAGGGCTGAGTGAGTAACTGCCCAAGTGGCCTGCTGGCTTGCAGGACTAGATCGGGACAAGAAAATGAATCCTTAGTCCGTCGTGGCCAATGCGCGGACATGAAAACCAGCAAACCTATTTGGGGGTTGACGGAACCGGCCAGGAAAGAACCAGCACTGAAACATGGAGGCAATTCAAAGCAGTTTGCGTCAATTTGCAAATGGATCATTGCTGAGTCTCTTGACTTAAAGCGAGTGGATAAATGGCTGTTCCTTATGTTTCAGTTCACAATATCTATACCCGTTTGTACATCTTCCATGCTTACATAAGTAAGCAGAAAAAAATCTTTAATTGCTTCTGGCATTTTACCCTCCAAGATGCCATCTCTGAGAAGTTTCTGCTTAGAAAAAAGAGAAAAAAGTAATTGACAAACCAAAAAGTGACAGCCAGAGGCCAGAGCCAGTCTATTCTCCCTAACTATTGCGTTTTCTTTTTTCTTTTTGGCACAGTTTAACAGAAATGCACGCCTCTATCACGGAGTGGCTGCCAGGTGCTCAAACTTCAGGATGAAGGGCATGCAGACCTGACCCTTCCCATCCACGTTGGGGTGGTAGATTTTGGTCTTGAAGGTGATCGTCGGTGGCTTGAAGAGGTAGTCTGCGGGGAAGATGATCTCAATCCGAATGGCTCCTCGGTCATAGGGGCGAGAGTCGGGAACCACGAGCCCCTGCCGGGTGAATATATTGGATCCATCCACTCGAATGTCAAGGAAATGCTTAATCCAACACGTGCGCTCCTTGCTTAGCCTCCTGATCGCAGCTCCTCTTCTTTCTTGATTTCTTTTAGATATACTGCTTTCTGTTTTAAGGGGTTTAGTTCTCCTCTACAGCATTTTCCAAATGATGCACTCTTTAAGAAACCATGCTCACTGTTCAAAGGGCAGAATTTCAATCGTGAGACTGAGAAATAATCTCGTAATAAAAATTGTGACTATTGCATTTTTCCATTACAGCAAAGCAGCATTGACCCTGCATTAGCTTTAGATCAAAGTTGTTCCACATTTATTCAGGAGATGCACCTTTATAGTACATATTTTATATATATATATATATATATATAATATTTGGCGTAATTTCCAACCGACATGGCAGAAATATGCTTTGCTCACAAAATGTCTTCCAATTTTACACCTGCGCTCTCTACAGTCAGTGAAATGGAAAAGTTTGTCTTGCACAATAAAATCACATTGTGATACAATTTTGTATTAACCATATTTACCCCTATTCTGGGGTAATTGTCATCATTTAATCATACTATATTTATTGTGACCATTAAAATCGGCCCAAGAACAAATTGCACCATCACTGCCCCTCTTCACAAAGACGCACGCAATGACTTCAGCATACTTCAACCAATTCCAAAAGTTTCCATTTTAAAATGGTCGGCTCTTTCAGCAGAGGATTCTTTACATTCAGGTTTTCCCATTCATAATTTCTACTTTTTGAAAAAGAATTCCTTTCCTGAAATTGTATTTCCATTAATAGAAGCCATAATTCACACTAAATATATAGAGCCTTTCCTAGATGAAGATCACCATATGAAAAGCCTCTGATATTGGTGAACAGTTGGTGTGGTAGGGAATTACCATCTACTTAAGACACTGCGGAGTGAGATGCAAGCCATTTTAGTGGTTTCAATTAGCTGTCATTTATAAGAAAGCTTAGACCATCTGGGGTAGCAGTTGCGGTGGAGCAATTATGGGACGCTCTTTAAGTTTTTTTTTTTTACTTTGAAGCAGGTGCAGACACGTCGTCACCCATGAGTGTCATGTTAGTTGCTACCAGCTACCTTGTTAATCCCGTTTCTTCCACCTTCTTGTCATCAACTCTTGTGCTAGTGGCCTCAGGAGGGTGGCAGACAGACATAGGCTACCTCCGCAACGCACTGACTTTGTTTTCACTTGTCGTTTATGATTAACTGGGATGGAATAACTCCAGGCACTTGTGGTGTCTGTTTTTTTCCCCTGAGTTTTCTCTGTACATCTACTCACCATAGATGAGGACAACTGACTCTTCGATGGCATGCTGGTAGCTGAACTGGGAGTCGAGCAGCGCCCGGCTGACAAAGGAGCCGTAGTAGGTGGACTGGTACCAGCCCACATGCAGATGGTCGATGTTGACGTGACGCAGAGAACGCATCATCTCCATCTGGTACTGGACTGTAGACAGAGAGAGAAGGGAAGAAAAAACAACTGAGATTAGACTTTTTTTGGATTTGTGGATATCTAGTTTCCATTGGGAACTCGACACGGTGTATGAACGGAGGGGGGGAAGGGGGGAGATTTGAGAAACTCAAAAAACTTGGAAGTCTGAGCAACAGGGATTTTTAAGGAGAAATTCACAGAAACCGAGAGAAACAGAGACGGTGTCTTCTTATATCAAGTGCTTGAGGTGGAGATTTCCAAAAAAAACATCAGCTGGGGTGACAAGTCACCCTCTCTTTCCTTATGTCAGAAAATATATCCCGATAGGGAGACGACAGCTGGATAGATACAGAGACAGGCTTCGGCTGCTGGAGAGAGGGCCAGATAGATTACCAGCACAGCCATTTCATTACACCAGACACATCCTTAGGATGAACAGGCGGAAATACAAACAACCTGCCTTGGTGCCTGTAAGTAACAGCCGAAGCAAGTGAACAAAACAGCATCTCCATGCAGACTGGCTGGGGGATGTTGATAAATCAGGGTGTTATTGGGCAGCCGTGCCCCATAGACCCTAGTCTGTAGAGCACATCCTTCTCCTGCTGGGGCTCTTAACAAGAACAAACTGAGGGGTGAAAAAGGAGGAGGGTGAAAAGTAATGGGGAGTGGGGAGGAGATAGGAAGTTTCTAGCACAACCACGGGCAGAAAAGGGTGTTAAATAAGGGAGAGGGAAAGTAAATAAGAAAGAACAAATTGGTGAATCTGAGAAATTGCGACAAGAACAAGAACAGAAGGAGTAAACTTACAAAAAGTACAGCATGGGCAAAATGTGTCTTTTAGCCTCTTTCCAAAAGCCTGAGTTCAACCACTAGTGGTGAAGTTATGCAAAGCATGGGGTGGCTTGAGAGCTACAGTTGGGAAATCTTTTGTTTCGTTTTTGTGCTTTAAATGATCCAGTATTAAACAAACCTTCCACAAATGCAACAATGAACTCCTGCAGGTGTGTGGGATGAAACGGACAATAAAATCCCATCGAATTTGGCAAACATCCGGAAGGAAGGCCTTATTCACAACCCGTCCTGCGGGGACAGACTGGACCTACCAATCTACCCTTTTAATCGAGCCTTTTATTTAGTGATTGACACGGTCAGTGAGACAAAGGTAGCCAAAAACAGATGGACGGGAGAATACAGTGGGGGAAGAGGATAGAAGACGAAAGGAGAGGCAATAAGGGGGAGATTGCAGACCTTGTAACAAAACCGTGAGAGGAAATGTAAGGTGTGTGTGTGTGTGTGTGTGTGTGTGTGTGTGTGTTTCTCAGCCCTAGTAGCATGTCCACAGGAGAAATGGGTGTACAGTAGACTATATTTCACAGAAAGCTTTGCTGGTGGGGTCTGATTCTTTGCCAGTCTGTAGTGGCGAATGAGAATTAGGGTGAGAAAGAGAGAAGTAACAGAAGAAGCTAAAGAGTTTAAGGTAAGAAGAGAGTGGTTGGAACGGACTGACAGTTGGTCTGTTGGAGAATGGCTCAGCCCAAGGCCGGCAGCAGACTCCCAAGAGAAACAGCGCGAAGGCAGTGTGCCACCTAACTGCTAACTACTGTATCCGGCTCTGAACTCCCATGCCAATCAGTATGGGTACTTACCTCTGAGGCGCCACTGATGCGTATACCTGCCCCAACACCCTATCATTAGTGGGCAAATTTGGCACAAAGTGATCTGCCTCCCAAGCGCACCCTGAAAGCTGGAGGATTGACATCAGAGGCAGGAAAACCAATCAGCTACCTCTCCTGTCTACTCCAATCGAATCGCCAGATCTCTCATCAGGTATCTCTAAGCTTGACATGTTGATATCCGTATATGCAATGTGATTGATGGATTTATTGATCAATAGATTCAATGTACTTTGTGATAATAAAAACAACCCATATAATCGGGAAACAGTGCAGAGGACAAAAACTTAATACAGAGGCTGGTTTATATTCATTGTGATACATCAGTTTGTTTAATAAAAGTAAGACTTTCCTCTCAGACTAATAACAAAATAGATAAGATCTGTGTGGGGATGCATAGAAACTTATCTTGGAATCTCTCCAATCCGTGTCAGTCTAAGTAGACGCAATGACTTTGAAAGTTTTGCTCACGTAAGGCTAAAGTGCATCAAGATTATAACAATTAAATAAATGGTTGTTCAACTTTGCGATTTCTTGTCAGCCACTGAACAACTCAAGAAAACTGTGCTTAAACCACCAGTTAAATTGGAGATACCTTAGTAAGTGGCAATATGCTCAACCCAATATCACTTGCTCTGCTTTTCCATCCAATCAATCAGTGAATAGTGGAAAACTTCAAAATCAACGACTCTTAACCTTATGCTAAAGTTTAAATTCACAGCAAACGTAGTGTGAAAGAAGCCTTGACAGTCTATGCAAGGTCCTTGAGACTTCTTTGCAACTGGTTTCATTGTGAATGCGTACAATTCAAAGACTGAAACGTGAATAGTCATGGATCTGGGGAAGGTGAAGCAATTATTTTTGAATGGCGGAGAATTTCAAAAGCACGGATTTGGCTCAGAAAGACATGGGACTCTGTTGCGCTTTCCCACCGCGGGTCGGTCAGCTGAGCAGCCGAGAACAACCAAACACCCAAGACTCCATGGAGCTTTCACAACGAGATAGAAATTCTTGGCTCAATGTTTTATTCATAGACAGATTTTCGGTCTGTGGACAACAACGTGCCTTCTGAGAACCACGCTGGTGGCAGCTTGTGGCCAAATGGAAAGCACTCTCGTGACTCGACCCGCCGCAGTGGTTCACCTTTCACTATGACAATGATCGGTAATATACAGACAATGCTGTTGCTGCAAGTGGCTTTGGGACACGTCTCTCGACTGCCCTTGGTTGGCCCCACCAAAGCCTTGACTTAAACCCGTCAATGGGAAAAAACGCAGACTCCGGCACAGACACATCCATGCGATGTGTGAGAGCTTGAGAGGATCTGCCGAAATCCAGGTGTGCCAAGCTTGTGGAGACTACACCCAAGACTCAAATTTGTAATTGGTGCCAAAGGGGCTTCTGCCATGTAGTGATGTATGGGTCTCGTGTGACTTACTAGATACTTGCGCAAATGATAGAAATCAAAAAATGACATCCATCTTGTTATTGTGTCATACTTGTGGGATCTGTGTCAAATTTAATTTAGAACCCACCAAAGCATTGTACAAAGTCTGAAAGCTTTCTGAAACCACAGTATGTGCTATATATTAAAAAAAAATATGAGAGATGTCGCTTTTGGTAATGGATTATTACCTCGCAGCAAGTGTCAAGAAGTCTTTGGAAAGAGGGTAGAAAGCCATCTCCTCAGTATGCGGGTCCCACGAAATGAGCCAAAACATGTGAAAACATTTTTACAGCCCTTTGACAGAATTGTATGCTACAAAAACATGAGATGTATAAAAAATAACTGAGGGGAACTGAATAATTTCTGAAAGCACTTGTATCCTTCCCTTCTGGATGACACTCATCTTCCGCTACAGATTCAAGCAGACAGGCAGACTGACAGAATTACTGCGCGCTGTACCCTCGTCAAAATGAAAGGGAGAGGAAAGGCATGCAACCCGCTGACATTCAGCCTGATGGGTACACTGAGATTCAGAGTGGGACGCGGCGTTGAAAGACCAGCTCATCCAGCACAGGTCTAGTAATGACCATAGAGCCGTTTACATGCTACAGGATCACTATCTTGTTTGTTTGTGATGTGCTTAACATAGCTGCAAAAAAAAACAAGCCGTGTGATCCTTTGATGTTGGAGGGTGCGTGTGTCTGAGTGGATCTCTATGTATATTCCATAGCAGAACAGCAATAAACCCTCGGGAGATCTGAAGAACTGTGTGGTGTAAAAATGATAGGCATGTATATGAAGAGATGGTTCAGATCTTATGATGATATGTTTGAAGTAAAACAAATCTACAAAATACCTTAGTTGATGACAAATGCTGAACATTTAACAATCAACATCTCAATAGAGAATACAACCTCTTTGACCACCATTTTATTGAGACTAAATTTAATTTCTAATCATGAATTCTGTTTATAAATGATCAATAGTTTGCATTTGAAAAATAATAACCAAACAAACAAACCAAAAAATAACCTACAAAATCACATTTCCTGTTCAGACCTGGTATTAAAGCTGGTCCGTCAGTCTGGAGTGACTGATCACCAATGCAAAGCTCCAAGTTCAGGTTTGAATGCAACCAAGACACACTAAGGATGCAATGAGTGCCAAATATCGGTATAGTCTTACGTAGATTTTTGTAGACAAAATTATATGTTAAATATGTTATGCAGATAGAGCACGGAAGTGAGATCCGATAACAACACAATAGACATTGGAGCCATGTAAAGTCTATGTGTGCCTGACCAATGCGTTCAGGCAGTAATGGAGACTACCGTTGAATTGTTTATCTGCACCGCTAGAAAATTAGTTGAAGGTAAAGTACCCGGTATCTGCTTTTCTTTCTTCCTCTATATAAACCATGTTAGCAGAGCAGAGCGTTAGAATTAGAATTGCGCATCGTCCCACACAAACATGCACATGCAAACACACAAACACACAAGTCGGGGGATTTGACCTCTGCATTTAACCCATCTGTGGCACATGCAAGGCGACAGAGCAGTAGACAGTTGAGTGTCCGGGGAGCAGACGGGGTTAGTGCCTTGCTCAAGGGCAAGGGTTCTTGTTATTGGCGGGGGATCGTGCCTCCTTCCAGAGGGAGACCACCTCGTCCGGGACTCGAACCTGCATCCGATGCCCGTCTCCCTCACCACTAGGCTACCTCTCCCCATATACTCGGCCATCCTCAAATTGTACAGTGTGTCACTGCACGACCAGCTAGTCTATAAGTTGTATATACTGTCTACGTATATTCTTAGCTCAAAAATTGCTTAACGTTTCCCCCCTATTGCTGTATTACCAAGACAGCTGGCAATGTTTGCAGACATAATGGCAGCATTAGCCAGAGAATAGCCAATTTAACACTATCATCAAGGCACCGGTAGGAGCATGCGCCACCATTTTCTATTCCTTGCTCATTTATACTGCTCTGTCGCCTCTCTTATCAATCAATCTCAGTCCTGAGGCCAGACAGGGAATGAGTCTGCCCATTCCCTCAGCACTGCCAGATTGTGTGCGTGAAACAGGGAAAGGAAAGGGGATGGTGTGTGCTTGTAAAACAGAGAGAAAATGAAAGTGTGTGTGTGTGTGTGCGTGTGTGTAACCATGAGTTCAGCAACAAAAAGTAAAATGACGAAGAAAATGGGCCGTGATGGCGAGTGGGTGCGCACAATGTGGCATGGCAAGTACGCGTTTTAGTATGGGAGCAGGTGTGTGTGTTTCGATATGTGGAAAACAAGAGAGTGTGAAATGTGTGGAGCCCAAGGAGGCTGTGTACCTAATGCTGTACATCTAATGCAAATGTGTGTGTGTGTGTGTGTGTGTATTTATCAGCTGGAAGCAAAACCCCAGACCTAAGGCAACAATGTTAAGAGTCATAATCAACAAAGCACTACGTGTGTGTGTACGTGTGTGAGCAGTGTGTGTTGATGTCTGTGAGCAGTGTGTGAGTGTGTATGTGTGTTTTTGCAATGAACCAGACAGAGAGTCCATAATCTAATACCCAATGACACAAGAGGTGAACTGCATCAGACCTTGCATGCTGCTGCAGGCCACAACATCTCAGCACAGGCAGCGAGCTGTGTGAGTGTTTCTCTGAATGCGAGGATGCAGGGATCCGTGTGTCACAACATTGTAATCACCAACTTGACAAATCACCGAAAAACTGGTGTGGTTTCACACACGCACGCACGCAAATATCTACTAATTTTGAAAGCTGAAGAAGCTGATGAATAATTGAATAAAATGGTGTCAAATATCTAAAACTTTGTGATTTACTTTTCCTTTCCCCTCTTCGCACTTAAGAAACGATGAAATATTTTTTTTTTTTAAGAACAAAACTATTCAGCTGTGATTAAACTGCACTCAATATTGCAGAAGTGATTTTAGGCACAGTAAAAGTCAAAAGACAGGCAAGTTGAATTTCTTACTGTAGCTACAGCTCACTTTGAATTTACCATTTTTCAAATGGGAAAAATCCAAAAAAAAAATATACGTCATTCCTGCTGATTGATGCGACTGCTGGCGTTGCCGAGCGCCCTTAATGGCTTATTCCTCATAATCTGCCTGCGGTGCTCCGTGGTGACAAAGCATGCTCATCTTGGCATTTAATAAATACTTCAGAGCCATGAGAAAAACAAAGGAAATGGTTCCTGCCCATTAGAGTTTAACGATACCTTATTCTACCCATGTTTTCCTCCGTGAAAAGGGTGTAGCTCCACAGCTTCAAAGTTTTTTTTTCCCTTCCATCCCGCCCTCGGGACTCGGCACACCAAGTCTAATTTAGTCCACACTTACGACCCATTCATTCAGCAACAATGTACTTTTATTCTGCCCTCCATTCTGGCGTTCATTTACTTCTTCACATCAGCTCCAAGCGTTTTTTTTTTGTTTTTAAATAAAGGTAAAACGTAGTGGTTTTTACCATCACTAAATGTACGCATTTATTTAAAATTCTCCCTTTTTCTTTAAAAGCATCTGTGACGATTGTGTTGGGCACTCCATGAATGCACGTAGCTTGACTTTAGTTTTGCAATCAACTATTGTTTTATGTGGAGTGCGACGTAAATATCTACGTTTGGGGGGGCTTGAGACAACCCGTCTGTTCTGCCGTGTTGCTCTGCGTCAGCGTTCCACGTTTACCTTCCTCTTTTAACCACGCTACAAACCCAGTGTGCATTGGTGCCCTGGGCGTTGCTGGGTCAATATAAATCATTTCTGGGTGGAAAGCTCAGTCCTCGCGGATTGAAATATAATCAAGCCAGAAAATAAATGACATTTCCAAAAGGAATAGATAGAAAGAAGGAATTATAGCTGCGAGCAGCAAAGCAGTTGGAGAACATTTGGATACCAGAATGGACTTGCCAGCATATTTAAACGCAGGCCATTTGTACATGCTGGGTTTTTGACTATGTCACTAAGGAGAGATGGTTGCGGCACACTGCATTACATTGTGCAAACACAGCGAGAGTGCAACACTAAAAATGTGTGCAACGTTCTTAGGGTTTTCACTTAGGGTCTGACATTGCACACTTAAGGCGAGACATTTATAAGGCCAAATAAAGCAAAATATGACATTCTCTAAATACCTGTTGTCTGCAGCCATTCCCACACTTGCTGGCATACATCATATGTGACAGAGATTTAACGTGAACGCATTACAGAAAATGTCTTAGGATGCCGTTTCCTCCGCGCAAGACCACCAAATCCTTTGATTCACCGACACAATATTATGTGCAAATTAGGCATTGCGCAAAACCGACACTGCCCTTGAATAAGCTCATATGTGCTACCTATGCACTTCTTGGAGTGATTTTTATTTATTCTTTCACAATCCCCGTTTCCATCTCTAAAAAAAAAATATTTCCTGCCAGAAGTAGAAACTGTCAGAATACAACTCCATATTGACTATATTCAAACCATTGTTTATGGCGGCGACTGTTTGAACTAATGACACTGTCAATCAGCACTTTTCAACAGCATGGTTTTCCTTCAGGGGTACGCCACTCTGCAGATTATTATAATTGCCATAAATGAATTGAAAATAATGACTTAATAGCCGTAGCTAAATATTTACATCACCTCGCCCAGTAAGCTAAACGCTGAACCTCTCCCACTTCCTACCGCAATTCCCATGTGCCTCACAGTGCACATGGGTCAAAAGACCTGCTGCACCATGGGTACTTCTGTCAAAGCCATTTGGGGGAGCACTGTGCACTTCTCCCTCTCTAAAGAAAAAAAGGGGGTCTTGCACTTTCTTTCTGTGCATGGTCAACGTCAGTTGGTGCTGATGTGAGAGAGCAGATAGCGCGTCCCCCTGTTGCAGCATTTTGTCGGTCTGCACGTTCGTCTGTCGGAAGGAGAGAGCAGTGATAAATGTGCCAGTCCTCTGAAAGTAAATGGTGGTATCGAGTGGTGGTCTAGTCTGAGGTGTCGTGAGAGGCACGGGGCTAATTTTCAGCAGTAAGGCTATAATGGGATGTGTGTGCCTAGTTGTGAATGTGCCCCTGTGTTTGTGTGAGTGCACCCGCCGTGGTCCGTGTTCCACCTGGCACAGTGGATTAGGTGCAATTAATCTTAGTTAAGCAAGCCCTTGCAGAGGAGTGCCTCCCGAAAACGTGAATAGACATACAAAAAGACGCCGGGCCACAAACCCCCTCTCTGATGCACGGGCTCTGAGCGCATAACACAATAATGAACACGATAAGTTCCCCGTATGCACATTTGACAGAGCTCCTCGTCACAGGGCTTTGTTTTTAATAGAAGGGATGGGGAGAGGCGTGTATCGGAGTTTGTATTCTGCAATGGGAGAAATGGGAGGAGGAACTCGATCTCGATCTCCTCGTCAGCGCTCATTTAACAATCCACGTTGGCGACGGGTACAAAGAGCAGAAACTTCAACTGTATGCGCCATTACAGTAATTCCATGCCCTGAAAAGACTTGGTCAGTACATATTAAAAACGTACTGAAAATGGCAAAAGTGATTAGTGAAAGTGCAGCACCAAATATCTACAAGAACAAACTACAGTATTAAAACGTACTTTAACGTCGTTTGGACCATTTTTGTTTTGTTGATCATTGTGGTAAAAAAACAAACAAAAAAAAACAGTCCATATCCTTGCAGGATGCACCAGGTAAAGCAGCTGAAGTCACGGAGCTTATTCACAGGTGTGGATCACACGTGGCAGCAATTAATCGCAGAGCCAGCTACACCATTTGTCTCATCCGAAACCGCACTGCTCAGACCTGCATGACTAAGCACAGGACCATTGTGATTCATACGGGCCCAACAGAGAAGCAAAGTGGGAGGACATTTTTCAGGCATCTAAGTTTTTAACAGGCAAATGTCCTGTTATTTTTACACACACACACACACACACCACCCCCCCCCCCATCAGGTGATCACTTCTGAGCACCTGTAGGCACTTAGGTGGGCACGCAACGGTTGAATCATCGCATTTTTCTTTTTATGTAAAAATACACCATTTCTTAAAAGCATGTAGATTAGAGGATGAATTAGGGCCTTACTACAATGTTTCGGGGTCCGTTTCAGTTATTCCCCCATCATTCTGATTAACTTCTTGTTGAGATAATGGTTCCCAAGGTTCACCTTCCCTCTCCTTGAAACTCACCATCTTCCTCTACCTTTTGCACACTGTTTATTCGCCCCATCTTTGCCCAGCCCTCTCTCTCTCTCTCGCCCCCCTGTCCTAACTTTTCATTGTTGGGCTCAGTTGTCTGGGAAGGTTCTCAGTCATCCAGGCCATGGTAATATCAAGTGCGACTCAAAGTAGGCAACTGGACTGGTTGAAAGTCTCTTGAAGACGTTTCACCTCTCATCTGAAAGGCTTCTTCAGCTCTAACTAGCTGCTGGAAAAGTTCAGGTTGCTCTCATTTTTCTCCTCATAATTTTCTTCCTTTTTTTATTAAATCTCCTCATACCGCCCCCTCAAACCTCCCTTCCCTCCTCTCTCGCCGCCCTCAACATTTTTCTCAATTCTCTGCTCCTTGTCACACATTTCTCTCATTCTTACCTTTCACCGTCCTCCTGCTCCCCACAGCCCACC
The DNA here is from genome assembly GCA_016785305.1 of Colistium nudipinnis. Classification (NCBI taxonomy): domain Eukaryota; kingdom Metazoa; phylum Chordata; class Actinopteri; order Pleuronectiformes; family Rhombosoleidae; genus Colistium; species Colistium nudipinnis. The sequence continues at coordinate 761,108 of JAFBJU010000147.1, forward strand.
TGGATTAGCGGCAGTAATGCATTCCGACCCCGCCTCCACGCACACAAAATTTAATGTGGGGCAGAATCGTGATGAGACGAAGGAGCGGATGAATAAAACAGTGGAACTGATGGCAATGGTGACGGCACCCAGGGGACCCACACTCTTGATTTATAATGCTGGGTGAGCATTCAAAAGCAGATACAGCACCAGCACGCCGCTGTCTCAGATCTACACTACAGTGAGCGAGACGGAGCGCTCAGATAGAAAGATGGAGAAGTGGAAAGGTGAGAGACCGGGACATGGAGCAGAAAACAATGAGTTAGAATCTATTAAAGCTTAGGAAAGGTGCCCCTCAAAACCTTAATGCGTCACAATGCACATAATATCATGGAAGACGTTTTATATATATATATATATATATATATATATATATATATCGATGTTGTACGTTTCCCTTAAAAGGTGGCTTACTAAGCGGTTTCTAATTAGCCTCACTGAGGGAGAGCAAGGGAGAATGGAGGAAATCAATTTCCCATTTGGGGCAGGTAAAGTGATGTATTGAGGGGCTAACCCCAAGAAAGACCTTATCAGGATGAGAGACAACTTTTTACAAAGCACGCGCACATGCGCACACACGCCCACACGGGCCTCGCTGCATACTGAACAGTGTATTTACTGCACGGAGCAGATAGATCATGGCAGAGGTATTCTAAATCCCCCTGACTTCAATTAACCCAACGTGAAAATGTCTGTCACAGACAACAATTAAAGCTCCCAAAACCAACGACTAACCTTGCAGTCCCTACTGAAAGAAAATGCAGACGAAATTGGTCTTATTACTTAATTAGTTCCGTTCTCACTTCCATTTCTTGGCCTTGGTTTTGTGGACATTGCGTTTTTCGCCTCCAGATTTTGGTTTTACAAACATCCGCTGCAGTGGACAAATCTTTTCAGCCTAATCTTTCCACAGTCAAACTTCAGATGTTGCTCACACCTTCGAGAAAACCTTAAATCCTTGAGAACTGCAGCACATCATTGTAATTCGACAGTAGTATTCTGGGGTTAAAGATGTGCATTAATAAAGCCTCGAGATATAGCTGCCCAAAACTACGTGGCCACTCAATTTCAGATGCTCCGCTACTAGCCACAAGTGTGTTTTTTGCGTTACAAATACGCGGGCATTCATAAAGGACATGGCATGCAACATGATACGCTTTGTTTTTTGTGTGTGGATGATTGTCCAATATGCAACAACATGATATACATAGTTGCATCATCAGAACGCTTCTTTGCCCTCAAAGAACAAGATCAAAAAGAAGCAAAGCTGTAGACTGATGAAAAAAGTTCACAATCACCTAATATGTGCCTGGCAAAAAAAGGATGGAACCCAAAGCATTGAGAGGGGGGATAACGTCTCCCAAACATTGGAGGGATTTATTACATGTTAGTCATTTGGCAGCCAGAGGCACGGGAGGTGCAGACCTTTTGGTATTGACTTGTCACAGCAGGACAGGCAAATGTGTAACTAATAACATTAACGACTGCTTTAATCCATTTAGTTTCTACTATACCATACCGAGACGCCAGCACACAGTTGCAGGGCCTCAGACCTGAAACACCCAAAAATGGAATGCAAAATGTGATTAAGGTTGCAAATGTGTAATATTGGGTAAGAAAGGACTGTACGGAGGAGTATTCAACGTGAATGTCGAAGAGACAGAGGCTGAAATGCAGGTTGGATGCTCGTGATTATAAACATGCCTCCAAATGAAAACTCAACCGTTCCCGGTCTTTCATTATTCAATTCTTCTCAATCACAGAACATGCGACCCGATATTTTACGAATGACATGCTCCACTTTTAATTTAATTTAATTTATACAACAACAACATTTGATTTCTCAGGCAAGAAATGTTAAAACATCTGCCCGTGTAGGACCATTGGATGAAGTTAATACAGGGGCCTCCATTTCAGGAACACAAGCTTCACAGTTCAATTCATGTTCGAGTCCAGTACCTTTTCCAAATGAGATATCGCTCAATGTGTAAATGGCACAAAATGTGCAAGGACTTGCTGTAGTTGTTGATTTCCTTTTAGTGCTTTGCTCTCAGCCAGATTTCTCTTGTAAGGAGTCATTGTCATTATGAGACGGCTCAATCATATTCACTTCAGTCCTAAGTTGTGAGGCTAATTGGTTTGCCGAGTAATCCGAACAGTGGCAGCAGGAGTGACATCAACAACAAAAAACACAAACAGCCAATCAGCACAAATCAACCCTCTTAATGACTACAGGTTGTTTATACAACGAGGAGATCTTTCTATGCTCTTTTAATTAAGCGTCTCGTTAGGACTGGAGAAGCGACAACTTGTTATAAGTTGTGTCAAATGTCCAGAAGAAATGCTCCTTAGCTGAGAAAAGACGGTCTCGTGTTGTTTAAGGGGCTTGGCCGAGAGAAAAAAAAATCTTCCCCAATTACTGAATCAGGACATATCGCAAAACAAACAGCCTTAAAATGTGTGTGTGTCCAGCTCGACAACCATTCCCATCCTATGGGGCTAACTGAGGCAAAGCATGAGCCCAGACGTGGAGCCTGGCAGCTCCACCACCTGTGCTGGGCAGAGCTGGGAGCTTGGCACTGGGTTACGTGGAGGAAAAAGCAGGAAAAACACAGAGACACATATGCAATGGGCCTACGTGTCTGACTGCAGCCACTTATAATTTCAAAAAAAGAAGATGGGTATCCTATCATTTCTTCCTTCCCTCAACAGATATAAAATAGTTAAGCATTAATAAATAGCATCTGTGAATATTGAGAGAAAAAAAGAATGGGTTTTTAGATAATGCAACATTTTGTAAGTTAACAATGCTCAAACTAAACCAGTCTGGTGCATTTGAGCCTGCTTTCAGTGGTATCCGATGCGTCCCTGGAGAGTAAGGTTGGTGGGAGGGGTGTGCATGGCCCGTCTCTTTGCACTGATCCATGGTATTTTCTGTGTTTCTTCATGCTTAGTAAGTCTGTGAATTACACAGAGCTACATTTTTCACTTTTAGGTCAGTTTCAAGAGAAATGCACAATAATAAAACATCCATCGCATTTGGATTCAGCGCACTGTTGTATCATCCATTACGGGCAAGAACGTTTCTACTTCCAGGATTTATGATTTACCTTTGCATCCGTTTTTTGTACCGTTCTCCTTCACATTCTCGTCCAAGTGCATGTCAACGATCAATATTGGGGTCTCTGTGATGTGACCCGGGATCTTCTTTCCAGACACTAACATGACTTGCATAATTTTTTGTGCCATGAGAACCAGGGCGGCGAACCCTGGAGTGTGCAATCCATGAGCATGTCAGATGAGCACAGCTGCCCACAGCTTGCTTGTTTTTCACAACAGAAAAAATTGAAAACAAGTTTTTCTTCACTTGTATAGCAACAGACCGGTGCGTGGCACAACATGCGACAAGAAAAAGTAGGCCCCCACACGCCATGAAATAAACATCATCTGTGTGTTGACGGTGTCCTGGGGTTGTTGGCAGCCATTGGGAGTCAGTCCACTAAACAGCCAGGGACCATTAAACATTGATTTGAAGGCGTTGATTTTAAGAGCAGTCAGCAATACTTGCAACTCCCTCACCGTGCGGTTTACGGGTGATGTCAATCTATTGCTTAGGCATCACAGGAAAAGGTGAAAAACAACCTTCTCTAATATTTCTCCAGCCCATTCCTCGAATATCAAATTCATTGCGTGTTACCATATTTGATCTCACAGCAACAGAATAGCTCTCTGTGTATTATTTCTGATATTACAACAAAATAAGAGGATAGAATAGAACTGCTACTTTCCAATCTGGTTATCTATTCACTTATTATTATTATATTAATATAGTATTTAATGTTGAATTTCACTGCTTCTTTGTTGCACCACCACACCACATTCCTTGTAATGATTACTACTATAATTATTTGGCAATAAAATAGTTTCTGATTATGACGTACTACTTGTGTGGCACCACTGCATTCATTGTATCCATGATACAATGTATCCATGATAAATGGACAGAACATGCAGGCATCGCAGTGTTGTTTCAGCCAAGGTTTTTTTCTGTGAGTTCGATTACTTTTGGTCTCACTCACAACGGACACATTTACTGCAACGCACTCTCCTGCAAGTGCAGCTCCACACTGGCCTCTGTTGATGGAAAAGCAGCACAGCGCATGCATGCACACACAGCTTCCTCTCAATCTCACAAACGTGCACACACCACCGTCACGTAGCCTCCGAACCATCTATTTCGTAGAGATGGATTGGAGGAGTAGTTCGGATGCGATGGTCCTCAAGCTGACTTGCACGCACGCACGCACGCACACACTCCAGCTAAAGAGAAAGCTATAACCACACATGCAAATCTTGTGAGCTAAACGTGTCCAGGGTGCCTGATTGGAAGAGAACAGAGAACATACTGCTCTGCAGAGTCTTTCTAGACCTACATCTCAAGCTTTATCTAGGGGTGCAACGATTTGCAGATATGGATTAGAAAGTCGATACAATAGCCAGAGATAGAGCTACGGGGTAGGAGAAACACAGACGCAAACAAAGTCACGGAAAAATGCATCAAAAATTGATACGACCGTCTCAACACATTTGTGTAGTGCGGGTCTTCCTGCAATCTATTAAAAGAAAGAAAAATAACCTAGCATTGTACAGACTAATAGAGTGCATATCGAAACATTACTTCTAGAGGAAATCGACATGGCAATAGTTACAATGCAAGGGGGAGCAACCACTGGCTCGAAAAAGTAACTACTCCTAGTTTATGGCAATCAGCCGTTTTAGTGACAGAAACATATACCCGTGTTACACGGTTGAAAAATGCTGGCTTGCACAGGATTGCCAATCTGCAATATTTTACAAGAAACGTTTTTTGTTCGTTTTTGGCCAGTGTCCATAACAAAACATGATATTAAAATGCATTGTGGTTTCTGGACAAGCTTTGTCGAATGTTTATGTTGTTTGTATGTTTATGTCATCAAGATAATATTCACAGACCCGACAAAGAGACGTGATTGCTAAAAAGTCTCACTTTGACCAAACTCTGTGGGTCGACGGGGAGCGAGAGAGCGATGGAGAAAAGGTAGGTACGCTGTGTGCGTGGGCAGACAATTCAGGCTGAAGTAAAAAAAAAAAAAAAAAAAAACTAAATGACCAAATCCACTTTTCATGTTTGCGTGATACTTTGACTTCAATACCTTGTTCAATCGCTGTGATTTAGCAGATGAAACTGGGAGCAAAGCATATAACTCTGTATGAGCAGAGACAGACGCGTGCAACAGATTACGGAGTAGTCACGCTGCACCGCTCTTGATCCCCAGCACCGACTAGCACCACGTTTCAAATTCTCCAAATTTGATAAGGTAGTGACAGATAACCTGAGGTCTGTCAGCGTCTGCGGCTCCATCTGAAGTCCTGTTGAGAGGAATTCAGTTGTAGCTCAGTTTCAAAGGGCTTAGTGGCAAGGCGTTCCTCGCTGAAGCCCTTGTTATAATAAAGAGAGTGACGGGTGGAAAACCCGGCGCATCAAAGTCAACAGCACAACACGCCATGACCCAGCGCATACACACACGCAGTGAGCTGATCCTGCCACTAATGACCATTATCCACCATTAGCGCTCGTGGGTCTGCGGTATTTGCTTGTTAGCAGTGTGGGCACGTGGAGAAGGTTTTTCTCCTTTTTCCTTGAGTTCCCTTCAAGTCATCTCAAGCTGAATTGTGCCAGATTCTCTGTCAACAAAACGAGCGTTTCCAACCAGGTTGAGACAATAACGAGGCTTGATAGAGGAAACGGTGAGGTCAGGGGGCGCGGCGTCCTTTGATATGAACAATACCCGAAGGGAGGACAGGAAATGAACCGCATACATGTGCAAATGGCCAGATTAAACGCACCACTCCATACCTGCACCCGTGCCCTAGCACACCAACCACATCACAGACAGCGTATGGCACCCAGCACCTACTGAACTCGGTTAAAAGTCAGCATTGTCCTGAACACTGGGCCTGGGGACACCTCCAAAAAACTGCTGTTACATTCACCGAGTTGTGTGATTGGCTCCTAGCCTCAATTCTGGATTTTAAAAGGGTCGAGTTGATTTTAGTGGGTGCACCACTGTGGTTAAAACATGTTCAAGAAATTATGGTAATCAATTAACACATACATCTTGAGGCACAACTCAAAGTGTATTACCTTTATTACCACCTAAACATATAGATCCTTTTTGGCCAACATCATCAAAAATCAAGAGCTATTTTAATGCAAATCTTTAAGCATTTGCTATGGACTTGTCATAGTGATTATTATGATAGTGGCTCATGCATACACATTAACTCATTGAACCATAAAAGTAATTCATTTTCACCATAGCAGATCAATTTAGCTTTATCCAAACGTTAAAAATAAATTTGAGACATGTGCCGAAATTGCATGACTATGGATCTCACCGAGCCCCGACTGCTCTGTGCAGCACGCATGGGAATAAATTACAATATATTATATGCTATATACGATAAACTCTACGTGGTGCTGATCTGTCTTATCTGCACGTGCGATGTCCTTTTTTTCCCCCACTGCGCCATTAGTTATGAACCTTCTTTTCCCACTATGTGAGAGTACGGGTGTCCCGTCTCCACATCCGACTGATCGGCAAAGTAATGTCAGCAAGCATTGCCTCACAAGGTGACAGTTCAAAGTTACTCTTGGCCAATTTAAAGTTTGGCTGTAGTAATGAACTGCATGCATGTAGCTCCTTCCTAGGCTTCACAACAACAATATTTTCAGTGCCGTTTGGTATATCGATTCACGCACAATTTGGAATGTAAACATTTGAAATTCACTCTAACTATTAATTACAATAACTAAAAAGCAATGTTAAGTGGAGCTTCTAAATTAAATCTAGACATAGTCCCTCCATCAACCTAAAGATATGTTTTACGGGCATGATGTACAGTATTCATTTTTCTACTGATATGTTGCGTGTGTATTTTATTAGGTGGAGAGAAAACACAGTTACCTTCATCAAAGTCTGCATCATCTTCAGTGTGCTGGGGGAAGGGGAAACAGTTGGTGATTTCCAGCCGGTCCTCGACCACCAGGCCCAGCAGGACGCCCTGAACCACCTCACTTCCCTGGCCCTCCTCCTGGTAGTGCTTGATGATCTTCAGCACCACCTGTGAAAACAAACAACCAATTTCACTGTAATATCGAACTACCACCACAAGAACGGAGGTAGGGAAAGAGGCTTCACCCTCCTTCCTAAAACGGTTTATGAAAAATCTTTTTATTTCTGAGCAAGAGCCAATGTATTTGTCTAGCCTATTGTTTGTGGATTTTGTGGTTGTTGCAGAATTTCTTGTTATTGTTTTTTTTATTTATCACCATGCATCTTCAAACGGCCGATATCTACCAATTACTTTTTTAGTGTTAGTTTTGTCCGCTCAGGCTGTCTAATTCCTCCTGCTGCATAGTAGTTTAGGTGTCCTCTCTCTGCTCTTCTAGACATTCTATACTACATATGCTTTTATTTTTCCATTTAATCTGCACTAACTACTCATTGATAAAAAAAAAAAATCTCAATATTTTAGTATTAGGAAAAACTAAAAATCACACTGACAAATATTAAAACCCTTTGCCGTTAGGCTTGGTATTAACCTTGGTCCCAATTGTCCGTGTCAGTTGAAGGACATTAAACTGAATGGTCTGATCAATGTGCGACTGAGCCCTTGTACATTGAGATTAAAGGCAGAAGAGGGCCGACAACTGTTTATTTTATTTATTTACAATCATTCATTTTACACATGACCACACGCAGCCATGCCATATTTCATGTTTGACCTAGACATAATATCTATTGGAAATCAGTGCTGACATTAGCAAAAGAGCTAAACGATATGCATTTCCCAAAGGGAAGCTACAATATATCCTGACCTACACAGATTTTTGAGGACAATACCATGGCTACATTTTATATAAAAAAATGCAATACATCGGATTTTTTGCGACATAAACACAATATTGATATGGATCACTAAGACTGCAACAAAAAGGTGTGGGACACACACCCAGGCACGCACGCCAGTTAACTGCCCAAACCAAAGTCACACCTGAACCTTTTGTTAAAGTACTTTTGTTTTGACCAATGCGGAATAAAACTCCTGCTCGCTAAACACAATTCTAATACATCACTACAATGCCCTGAAGAAAAGTTCTAAATCACATAATCAATCCTCTGCCACCATTCAACACTCTTCACTGGTCACCAAGCTCCTACATAAAAATCACAATTAATTGCCACAAAGTGAGTGGTAAGCACCACCTGTCGGCTCCAACGCTGGCGTATCACTGTTATCGAGTGTGTGGTAAAGGCCAGTTAGTATTCAGCACAGGTTAGCGATTTACGGAGGAGAAAGAGGAGGCACGCGAAGGAAAAACCTCTGGCGGTGGGAGGGTAGATTTGGACTTGTACGCCGGTATCCCATATTGTCTTGCCTCAGCTGGACAGAGTGTCCGTGCATCATCATATGCATTAAATACACCACACACAAACACCTACCCATCGTGATGCCGAACTAAAAAGAAAGCGGCCAAAGCAAAGAGAGCAGAATAAGGCAAAGCGTCTGAATGAACAGGACATGAAGCTGAAAGCACAGTGTGGACGGGGAGAGCATAAATCACACTGATAACGGTGTGAGCAGGTCAAAGCCAGAGGCATTAATAATACACACATACGCAGGAGCAGGGTGGCAGTCGGGGAGCCACGCTCACTACAAAACACCCATCACCACCACGAGGGAGCCCTTCCTGCTCTCGCTAGCCCGAGCGCACGCACATGTGCGCGCACACACGCTGGTGTCTCGGGAGATGATTTATTTCAATAGAGTGCTAGACCTGTCACGCAACAAGTAAAAGAGCCAGGGGCAGGAGAAGGGAGCCGATACCAGGGTGGAGTGGGGAGAAAAACAAATCTCATTCTCGGCTATGCCTGCCTGCCTCGGCTTCCCTGACTGAGAGGGGAGGAAGGTCTGAACATTAGGTCTGGGGAGGCTGATGGAGAGAGGGTGCGGGAACACGAAGGAGAAGGTGGTAGGCAGAGAACGGGGAGGAAAAGGTTAGGAGTTAAAATGTGAGCGAGAGAGCAGAAGGATAAAGGTAATGATGACGAGGGAGGGGAGAGCAATGGGTGAACAAATGACAGAGAGGGGCTGAGTGGGAAGGGGGGGCTGCGTTGGAAGTTCTCAGGATGAGAAACGCCCTTTTGATCTTTGCCTCCTTTTTCTGCCAGCAAATAACTTTTCTGGTCTCCCCCCCATCAGTGAGTGCAGATAGCAACAGATACACGATGCTCTCAGTTATCTTACTCTAGGCAATCTGTTCATCACACACTTAAATAGCATCCTGTGGAAAAGGGAGGAGGTGAGAGGGGGACAATCGGCTAAAACAACTCGGGGGGGAAGGTCAAATGAATGAAACTAAATTCAAGCGGTGCATTGAGAAAACTCCTGACTTGACGAAAAAAGAAAAAGATTTAGAGGGTGGAAGTGAACAGACCATGGCACTGGGAAAAGAGCGGAAGGGTGGAAGATGGTTTTGGTAGATTTGCTGTGCTGGTTAACTAAATACCATCAGGTATTGTCAAAAAAGCCTGTAAATCTCAGTTTGGGCAAATAAACACACAGGCATGTGTCTCACAGACTTCAGGGGACATTATATAGGCGTGCGCTAATTTCCTGCAAAGTAAGTACCGTATTACCCTTACCATAGCTACCCATTTCCTAACCCAATACTCGACACAAATTCCCCAGAAAATGTAATATTCAAGTTAAAGTGTAAGCTTTTGGTCTTAGCGATGCGATTAGGTAAACGTAAGCCGTTTCAGACATGCACGGAAAATTTCACAGCAAGCGTGAGGGTTATTTCAGGTACAACCGGACGCCGACGTTTACGACAAAGTGACAAACCAGCTAGTGACAGCAGGGCTTTTATTTTATGTTCGGCCCCCTGCATGTGCGACCTGGGCGCCACCCCCCACCAAATTGTTAGAGAGGTTGGTGATCTCCTGCTGCGTTCTTCATAACTCAGGAAAATGTCTTGACCTAATTTACTGGACATTTTTCTAGGGTTCATGTCTGCAAATGGTTATATATAGGTCCCTACAGCATGTGTAATGCCTACACGCTTAGCGCACACGCACGTACGCACGCACGCACGCACGCACGCACGCACACACTTTTATTGATCTGGCACACCACTAGCCCAGTTCACCTCATATGGAGAGGCCCAAGATTGATATGTGGACAGTGGATTATAAATCAACAAGCTTAAAATTGAATTGTGCAAAATCAATTGCGGTCCAAATCCCGCGTTGCCTGCCTTTAATTCTCATCATAAATCTTTTCTCTCGCTCACACCCAAAGTCTCATATTCCCGCCACAACGGGGCCAAGTTATGAGAAAATACCGCAAGAGAGACAATCCTCTAATGACTTTTTTTTTTTATTCCTGCTCCACCACCGATGAACTCCACACTCATTGCTGGCTGTAATACACTCGACAGCGAGAAGATGTGCGTGGCGCGAGACGTGTTGGTTTACGCCGAGTAAGAACACCATCCAAGATTCCCCCCTCATCTGCCGGCTTTCGCCCGTTGGTCTGATTAGCTCCTTTTCAAACATGTTTTGGGCTCACAGAATGAAGTCAGCCAAGACTGATAAATGAGTCAGTGACTCTGACAACCAACGGGAGGTGTTATTGCAATCTAGGGACAGATATAATCAAAGAGTAAAGGGACTTTTCACAGCAACATCTGCTCCCTCTACTCTTTATTAGCTGCTACTCCATTCCATTTGCAATAATTCTCACATAAACCATAACAGGAAGACTTTTAGTGGGCGATTACAAATTTAAGTTCAATATAAAATTCCCTATTCTAGTAATTAATCATTCATATTCTTCTAATGAGTGGTATGAAAATGTCTACATGCATTCGGCAATAGGCTGTACTGTCAACACATGCATCAGTTAACGTCTTGCTGTATATAGACCAAAAATATCTATTTGGATATTCAGGTAAGGTATTAAACCACACTTGCAATACCTCAAACTAGCCCTAATAAACACTGAAACTGGAAGGATAACAGGCACATGGGAATACATGTTTGTGCCAGGATAGTAGGTTATCTCCTCTGTCTGTATGCTTCTGTAACTGCTCTATGGCACATTACACTGTGTGATAACCTTCCTGACAAGCCAACAGTTAAAGACCTGAGACAAGTAGAAGAGGCCTTAGGAGGAAGAAGGGATGGTTCGGCTAGTGTTTTACTCATTCATATATTCCCTTAAAAAGAAAACGTCTGCCACTGGTAAGAAACTAAATTTGACATCTTTCATATGCCCCTGGGCTTCACAGGCATTGTCAAAATGGGCCGCAAAATGTATGGCGACTTTTCCTTAATTTACAGCATGTGCAGCAGACTGTCTGATGTGCATCATGCCTCAGAACGAGTAGGGTATTTTCAAACAGGCCTGATTTCAGTGGGTGTTTAATGGAACTCATCTCTGCGCAGAACCCCACTCCTGTGGAAACACCAACCATTGAAACCTCTTCAAAAGCAAGGAAACAATCCAATTGCACTACACAGCAGTAGTGATGACGTCTGTGGCCAACCCTCCAGCTAGACCTCTGACAGACGGGTCATGACGCAACACAGCAGCAACTGCTGAATATCAATGTATTCAGGTGATACGTGTTCATAACTCTGCCTCATGAAGTCACGTTTCCGTCAACACTCTGAATCTAAATAGGGCTTTTGACTGTTTTTTTAATTTAACGGACGAGATTAAAACGTTTGGTTGATAAAACTGAGAAAATGAATTAGGAAAATCTCATTAGGAGGTCTAAATAATACACAACGAGGTGAAATGCTTAGATTTGAGATTGGGGCCCAGGACTCTAGGGCAGCTTTAATGAGAAAGATAAAAGGAAAGCAGCAGCTGGCAAGTTAAGGTTCTGCTACTGTGATGAGGCACACCAGGAAAATGAGCTGCTTTGTGTCCGGTACATTGGGGGGCAGGTGGGAGGTAAAATTAAAAGACACAAAAGGCAGTGCAGCGAGTTTGTCCTCTGCTGTTTACACTGAGGTACTACAGATTATTAGAACAAAGTTATGTTGGTTTGAAGTTAAGTTCCAACATGTGCCACCATAGCATTTACAGACACACTACCAGGCTCTCGACTGGCCCAATCTAACAGTAATTCATTCCATTTTGGGACATAGACAGTGAAATGGCGAGGCACATTTTGACATTTTAAAATCAGAATAGTATGTACCAATTGCAAATCTAGTAGCCTTCCGAGTGCGAGATCTGATGGAGGTAAATGTGTCAATGTGGTGAGCAGAAAGACATGTTTTACTACAATTTAACAAAACAGAAAAGAGAGCATGGGCTCACTGTTGAGCTACTTTATGCTGCATGGGTAATATAGAACAGGGATTGTTCATCTGCCATTTGTCGTTACAACATATTTTAACTGTTCAAATTGTATTTTACTTCTCTTGGAAGGGCCAGATAACTTACTAAATCCATTCAAACGTTAGACTTGATGGTATTTGATGTGGAGCCACGAAGTAACTCAGTGAATCATCACCACGTTTGCACAGCGAGGTTAATGGAGCCCCATGTTTTCAAATAAAACGCTTGTAAAGGGACGTAAAGGGGAAAAAACCCGTGTTACAACACTGTGTAGCAAAAAGCAACAATGGCGTGAGATAAAGTCAACGGGCCGCAGTCACCACTGGGATAGTGGTGGTGATGATGATGAGGATGATGATGGTGCTGGTGCTGTAACCCCGACCACCAGGGAGGTCCTGCTTCTACAGTCAAACGCCCCCTGTAGCTCCGGAACAGCCGACACCAGCTAATCTGTTAGCCTGTTGTTAGCCTGACCGACACTATACGGGGCTTAACCCCACTCATATTTGTGTTTATTTGTCAGTCCATCACTTTAACAACGCATTGAGTACAGCAAAGTCACTATATTTGGAGTACAATAATCGTGTTACGTCCACTATCTGTCCGCCATGATGATGCTCACATGTTAGCATGCATCCACATAAGCTAACACGTAGAGAGTGGGGTTTTTGTCCTACTACTGCCGCCGCTACAGTGGTCTGCGACAAAAACGTATCGACATGACACTTACCAGGCCCTCGATCTGGATCGATTTGACCGGAGAGTCCAAGGTGCCGCTTGTAGAAGCCATCACGGCGGCGGTGGCTGAAGTGGGCTCTTTTCGTGAAGCCATTTGTAACTGGTGCACGAGGAGGAAGGAAGGAGAGGTGCCTAAAATGACTCTTTCCGGTAATGGTGCGTTCCGTTTTTTCATGTCCGTTCAGAAACAACGATTGACCGGAAATTACGTTTGACTCATTTATTTTTAATCTGACCACTGCTGTTGTAGCGCGGATGATATTTCAACGGCCCAGATAGATGTTTGTGTACCGTGATTATATGTATTACATTAAACTAAATGTATGGACTAAATGTAACTATAAACTGCAACTCCCTCTCACTAGTGCAGTTACACATTTTGACTCACACTGGCCCCACTGTCCTCTGACACTGTGCTTGTGTATGCAGCAAATCAGAGATCTGCTGGCTTTAGACACATTCAATTGACCATTTTTAATTTTACCTCAGCTAATCATCGTCTTTCACATCCACACATTTGCTCAGCGCTGAGGCTGTCTCCGAAAATAGTTTCCCCTCTCTTTCTCCATTCCTCCCTGACCTTCTGTTCAGTCTCCTTCCCATCCGTTTCTTTGAGGCTGAGCTGCAATGGAATGACCTTTGGGATGGCGAGAGTTCCCTCTCAATTCCCCTGGTTGTTTCCTTGCTCTTGATCTTGTCATGGCTGGCCCCTATTGCCTCTGCTGTCTTTTCCAAACACTCAACGATTATGAGACCACGTGCTGTGGCTTTCTCTCTCTCTCCGTATGTCCTGTATGCAGACATTCTCATTCATCAGCTTCTCACGTGTTTCCCGCAGATTGGCTGTTTCAGTGCAGCCTCCTCTCCAGCCGAAAGGGCAGCATGTCCTCTGAGCAGGGAGTCACACCTGCAGGTGGCACATAATGCTGCCATTCTGCACTCAATCATTTAGCTGACATATATTAATTTACAACTTGGGATGAGACAAAATTAGGGCCACCCTCTGTGGTGAAAGAATCCCTAAGGTCCCTCAATGTTCTTTGGAGTTGTTTAATATCAATCATACATCATGCTTTATTCCTTGTTTGTATATGCAAAGTAAGTTAAGTGTTAAATATAAATTACACGAGTACATTTTATCCATTGAATATATTGTGAAAATACATAGCCGAAACAATTTTTGCCAAACCAATTCCAGAAATCTCAATTATTTGACAAGGTAAAAATATCATCATTTGTCAGATTGGATGCGTAAATTGTAGGGAGCCCTTTTTCAAGAGTGTGCTTTTATTAAGTCTTGATCAGTTTTTCTTATAACAACTGTGCTTCAATCTACAGCATTTTGTATACCACCATTGGGTAAAATGTGAGTGGATGTTGTGAAAGTAACTAAATAAATAATAAGCAATGATTTTAAAGTAAGGATGTTTTGTAAAAGATGGAAAAAGTAACGATTAAAGTCACGATCATATATACATTTATGGCCATCATTGTTTTAAAAAATAACACTGATAAAGAATACAGTTTTACCAAGTACTTAAAACAGTTTATTTGAAATCTTTACAGATGTATCACAACTAGACGTTACCAGTAGACTAAAAAGGTGGGATACCAAACTTAACTGTAACAAGTATATTACCTAGTTACATAATGCAAAAAGGTGAATAAGCATAAACATATAAAGGTACAAAAAATCCAAAGAACTTTAGGAATAAACTGCCGGAATTGTACATCTGAAACATGATATTTAATGCCAGGTGAGATTTACCAATTTCTATGAAGCCTTTTTGTTTTTCACGAAAGAACAAGTGCAAGAAGGAGAGGGTGGACGAGGTTACACTTTGAGCAATGAAACAGTACCTTTCCAGAACATGTGAAGGGCCTTTCATTTAAAATTGGAATTATTTTCAGTGTGAGAGGGGCAATAGTAAAAAACTTATGGAATGAGCAGACAATGGAAATTTAACTCATCAACATAATGAATTAAAGTTTGTAAGTGGGTGACAAAAAAAAAAAGTTGCATTTATAAATATAATTGATAAAACATTCTTCCTCACTCCATTTGACCAAATGAATACTGCATGATTCCATGTGTAGAACAGTAAAATCTGTTTTTCCCCCCACCCGTTCCCCACTACTCCCGCCCCTTCCCCAGAAACAAAATGGGCCGACAAAAAATTTAAAAGGCAAAAAACCGGAGTAATTAAAAAAGTATATCTTTAGCAAGCAGGGCGTTTCGTCTGTTCTTCCAATGTCTAAATCAGGTGGAACCTTGGTCCGGCGGTAGCGATGATGTCACTGTAGGGCTCGGTCTGGGTGACCTCGATGGCTTGCTGCTTCTTCAGGACCAGGAAACTGTAAAACTTGGCTGCTGCCTGCTTCCGGTTGTTGTTCCGGCACAACTCAAGCAGGCTGACTGAGTCGGCACCAGTCTTGGCCATGACGCGCTATGGACACAGAGGCACAAAATGTCAGTATATTATGATCCTTCTTTAGACCTGATGTGCTCTGTCAAATATGCAAGTCATCTTAAACTGGTTTTCATATAGCAAGAAGGAAAAACACTAAACGTAGTTCCTTTTCAGCAGAAACAGGGGCAAAAAAAAAAGGAAAAGAGCAATATGACGCATATCGGTGTATTCGAAAAATAAACCCCATAACAGCTATTTTAGCTGACTTGAAGTGCAATCTGAAAACAAAGATTTGAGCACAGTTATTTTTTTGTACCTGGAGACCGTGCAGCATCTGCTGTGTTCTCTTGTTCCATCGCTTCTCCTCTTGATCCTGGTCTCCACCCTGACCTTCCTCATCCTGAAAAACACAGACAGAATCATGAGTATCATCTCTCCTGTTACTCCTGATTGCTGTTGCGGCTCTTTGGTCACAGTTTCAAATAAATGCAACGGTATTACAGGACTACTATAAAGTTTCCAGAGTACTACAGTTGACCCCACCTCTTCGTCTTCGCTGTCGTCCTTCTTGTCTTTGCTCTTCTCGCCGATGAGGTCGAGCTCGGGGACGAGCTGGGTGAGGCTGAGGCTCTCCTCTGGGGGCAAATCCACCTGAGGCATCTCTAACCTCTGAGACAGTGCGGAGCGGTCAGCCACCTGTTGCTGCGGCTCCAACTGAGCCATCTGAAAGAGGGGAAGCCAGGGGCATGTCAGGACCATGCGGTGCAGTCAACTAAATTTATCATTTGTCTTTTTTTTTGTTCAGAACTTTTTTTTCCCCTGCTTTGTGAAATACAAAGAAAATTTTTTTCCAAGCAATAACTTCAGGCAAACGTGCTCTGGTTATATAAATAATGATTTTATGAATCCTTGGAACAAACCGTTTAAAATCAATGGCCAACTTTACACTTATTATTGCTCTTTTACGGTATGAATTTGCTTTTTCCTTTCATTTCAACACTCCCTGTAATGTAAAGGTGCACCATAAATGCCCTTGTTTTGAGAAATATGAAACCCTTGTGACAATTACTCACAGGGAGGGGGCCGTCTTTGTCCAGGGTCTTGCGTTTGACCCCTCGGGGGGTGGAGGGAGGAGGCATGACTGTCTCATCAAGGGTCGTTCTGCTTCCCTCCATTGCGGAGGCTGCCAGCATACTGGGCTCCTCCATGATTGTGGGGTCTGGAGAGGGAGAGAGAAAAAGCAAGATTGTGTGAAGAAATGTAAACACAGACTTATTTATTGATGGAGTGTCAGTAAGGACCTCTGCGGCCAGACTTCCAACGTTGACACATCTGCACAGTGATGAAACATCCTCTCCACCAGCAGGACTTACCGATAACATCTCTGTGCTGACTTAGGACCTCCTCCCTGGGCACCTCTGGGTTCTCCAGCTCTTTGAGGAACTCATCTAGACTGTCTGCCTCTCCGCCCTTTATCCTCTTCCTCAGCTCGTCCGGCACCAGAGGCGTCAGGCAGCGTGTGAACATCTGTCAACAGACATTTAACGGTTAAACCTGGGAGGAAAGTAGTCGCACAACACATTTTCAGTTCTGTATTCTGGAGGGCTAATGTGGCCGTTTAATGATATGGGAAAGGGAGACAAAAACCAATCACTTCCTTGCACCTTCTGTTCCTTCAGTGTTCTCATTCTAAATCCTACAACCTGAACAGAATGTCAATGAAAGATACAATATTGCAAATACGCTCTCTCCGTTTCCTTTTAACATCCTTCAGTCTGACCCACTTGGAGAATTAGACCCCCAGAGTCGATTACTCATTAACATTCTCCATTTGGCCAGTAAGTGATTTCAGGCAGACCGTTTCAGTGTGTTCCCAAATTGGAGTAGACAGAATTACCATGCACATTTGCAACAAAGCCCCGTTACCTTGAGCAGCCTGGAGTTCCACAGGGGTTGAGCTGGCAGGGAGAAGAGCTTCTCCACCCCTCCGGTCTCTTTCCACATCATAAGCTTTTTAGTGGGAGGGGCGAGGTCCAGGGTGGTGACGATGTCCGAATAGTCCGACAGCTGGGCCCTGATGGTCTTACTGTCCAGCTCCTTCACACTGTCCACAATCAGCTTCCTCTTACGCTTCGCCTTTGTCTCTTTCACTGAACACAAGAAAGAAAAAAACTCCTTTACCACCGTTTCATTTTATCATTAATTATAACAAACTATTTGGACAAATATCTGATCCCCGTCCCTACCACAACACTTAACTAATGGTCACCATTAATAGCCCATCTGTGCGGGCAGCATAGAAAACTAAACTTCAGTCAGGCACTTCACAGCCTGTGCCGACAACTGATAATTACAACCGTACACAGAGCTAGCGGTTTGATAAGCAGGGTTTGAAAGAGTGATCATTGCACAAACTGTATTTAGCTAAACTTGTGCCAACAAGATGCAAACACAAAAGTTGACGAATAAAAGTTCAGACACTGCAGTTAAAAGGAAACACTGGTTCACTAAGCTCCAATTCGAAAAACACAGGGCTCAAGGAGCTCATAAAAATGAAGGTTTACAAGATGAAGATGTCACAGAACTGTGTTATTTTACCGTAAGGGACACAGTTGCACAGGCTGTTAAATCAACATTGAACAAAATGCATATAGGACTCAACACCACTAATGCATTGTCATCATTAAACCCTAGTCCAGTTTTTAATGGACTAGGTAAATGTGACGTAAATGTCATTAATACACATTATGTGATAAAATGTCATGGCGCCCTTAAAGTTCTTAATATGCTACTAAACTTTTCAATTTAGGAGCACATGTGCTCTTTTGGGGGGAAAAGGTAAGAATTGAGCTGTGTTAACTCTGAATTGTGTTTTGATGGCTGCACACAAGCAACAAAGTGGGCAACTGCTGAATATGAGAGACGGCGCAAGGCAGCGATTCTGTCATTACAGAAAATCATTATCCTATACCCTAACATTTCTGAAACTGTTATATATTGGGTCACTGCATGTCAGATATGTTGGTTGCAGCAACGTCCCGGATGATGTTCAAAAAAATGACTAAATTAGACAGAAAACAAGAATTTGTTTGGAATAAAAAGTAGAAATAGTAAATATTTATCAAAATAGTCTTTCATCTATTTTCAGATGTCTTACCAGTGATGTCAATGGGCTCCAGGGCAAAGGCCTCCTCCTCGTTGTGAACCAAAGTAGTCTGTTCCGTCTGGTCAGCCATCGCTGGCAGTGGCTCTGCGGGGCCGGAGTCAGGGCTGTCTGGACCCGCTGGACACACGCAGAATTGCATTTCAATGACACATGCAATTAAAAATATATCTACACTCCATAGGTTTTCCAGGCGAACAATATTTCCCATTTGTAAATGTCTTTATAGATACAGTGACAATACAAGACAAATTCTCCAAATTCCCCATTTAGTATCCTTTGCCAAAAAGACTTTGCTCTACTTACGAGACTGGAGGTTGTCGAAGTCATCCTCGTCGTCCCCATGATCTGGAGGCATCATGACACTTTCTGTGATTACCGGAGGATCATCAAAAATGCCTCCCCCGTCTTCGGAGCTCAGCAGCTTATCAACTGGAATAGAACAAAGAGGATTAAACCGACAGTCAGTCTTTGTTACTCTATCATTATCATCTCGCAGAGCAACTTCAACAATATAGTAGACAGGATTAGCAACACAATCAAAAGTGCTCACCCAACATTCCCCCGTCACTGTTGCCCATAGAGCCATCCCCGAAGTCATCATACTCCATGTGGTTTGACTTGTCGGGCAGATTAGCTGGACCAGGCTCAGCCTCCAGCAAAAGGTTAGATGCTGTGGCACCGTGCATGATGTCCTCTTCAAATGTGCTGGCATCACGCATCATTTCTCGGTCGTCCATGCCAAAGTCAGCTGAAGAGTACAGCAAGTTGTGCGATACATTCATTTGCTATAATACAATTTCACCTCTAAAAAGATTCTGTGGCAATAAAACTGAAATCCACTTATAAGTATGTAGTAGAAGGGGTGTGTGCGTATTTATATACACATATATATATATATATAGTGTCCTACCAAAATCATTGTCCTGCAGGAGACTAAGGTTGCCGACATCCTCCCTCATTGTGATCTCTTCTACCCTGCTCTGGTTGAGGGTGAACTGCTGGGCCACATCTATGTCACTATGTCAAAGAAGACATAAGGGATGATAAATTCATGATGCTTGAATGACAGAGACACAAATCAGACCACGTCTGTACTCGTGACAGGAGCAAAGGTACATCAAAACAACACAGCAGAGGAAATGAGAAGTAAATGTTTGAACTTACTCCAGATCAGGGAGAGGCTGGTCAAAGTCGTGGAACTCCTCGGGTAAGGTGATGGCATTGTAAGCTGCCTCTCTGTTTTCCTCGGGTAGATCCACCACACCTGAATCCCGATGAGAGTCAGAATGTTGTTGTAATACACAACTGTACCAGGCCTCAAACAACAAGTCAGTCCAGTGTAACAGCAGATAACTGATTTTTATATTGGGAAAATAAATTGTAAATTCAAAGAGGGTTATCTTAACAATATTTCACAGTAGTCCTTATTTAAAACATTTACATGTAATTATTTATGTTTTAATTATAATCAAGATGTCGCTTCCACTTTACCTGGTCTGAAAGCCATTTTGATCTTGATGAAGGCTTCGTTACAATCAGCAAGCAGGTATTTGGCTTTCCTGTGGTAGATTCTCACCACTCCAAGGAGAAGATGGCCTGACGTACGCAAGGCCATCTTTACCTGATGATAAGAGACCATGGAAAAATTTAAGAAAATCCTAAATGAAACTTAAACTCAGGAATAAGCAATGCAAATAGATATCGAAAAATCACTGGAAACAAATCACCCATTATTATAAACTGCCTCATCAATCCTGATTAATAATGGAGTTACAGTGAGACAGGAGAGTGACACACGCAACAATTCAGGATCTGAGCAAGACAGAAGCTTGAAAACCCATTGCCTGCAGCAGGACCACCACAAAGCAAGAAAATGCTCATTTGGCTGGTTACCTTGGGTGAGATGATGCTCTCCACGCTGCTCTCTAAGTTGCATTCAAACACATGGGCCTTGGTCAGCTTCTTGTCCCAATGGGCCGCTAGCCAGATCTTGGCCAGCGGCCCACGTTTGCTGAGGACAAAGTGGGCGTAGAACATTGCCCCGGTCGCCTTGGTTCACACTCTGAAACTGCTGCAAGGCTTACCTGGGAAAAAAACAAGTTCAAGTATGTGGCGAAGGCATACAGTTAGAGGTATCAAAATACAGAATGTAAACATGCATGACACTAAGCAGTTTAGGAATCAGAGCTGTTTTCAGTGAGATTCATCAAAAGCCTAAATATCTCAGTTTGATTACACTGGTAAATAGAACAAATGCGTAGTAATCACGCTGGTGGGTTTCACCACTCATTGTAAAGTAGACAAAAGATCAGTTTTAAATCAGGTTTACACACTGAGCGATTTCTTTCCAAAATCATTTATTTCTTCTGTACCAACAAGGTGGACCACATCATAGCGGAGGCGCGGTAAACCAGTTTTCCCTCCGTTTTATAAACAACTTTGGTTTCAAGTTACTGTAATACGAATACTATTAACGGACAGAGCGTGCTGTGTGATACAAACTTTAAAATACACTATCTAATCAAAGCGTTTGTTATTCCTGTGACGTGGGCTAGTGAGCTAACGTTTAGCTAACGTGAACGCCAAAATCGACAACACTCCTTGGAAGTATTTATTTGGTTATAAGATACTTCACCCGACAACGATGGCGCATCACCGGCAAACGAAATATAAACGTTAGCGATGCAATTTTGGAAAGGCACATTTTTAACGTTATCAAAACAAGCGCCTACTTCATTCAAGTTCCGCCTATTTCCCCGTCAGGGAGGCAAACATTGGTAATGCACATGTCTACTCACGGTTACCGACACTTTCCTCTACTCCGCTCCAATGAATCACCAAATATTTCAAAGCACACTCGGATCGGACTGAGATTTTTTTAAGCGCGGTTTCACGTTCACCTAATACCTTGTGTCGCTCGAAGCTTGGTCAATACCAGCAAATAGTCGGCGCCATCAAGTGGGTCAACTATATTAGCCGCCAGCTAACTACAAAAGAAGCTGTGCTGTGGCATACTGTGCGCGAGAAGCTGGGATAGTAATGCGGTGTTTATTCAGCGGTTGTAGTATTTCACCAAACGACACCCTGTGCTACAATGTGCACGCGAACACGAAGAAAGTGTACGCGCACAAGTGGATGGTGAAAACCTCCTCGTACTTTTCCCTCTACAGGCACAACAGCGTTGCTAGCTGCGGGGCTAACGGCTCCGTGTACAGTGAAGGCCACGGCAAACACTCACTCACGCCTTGCAAGCTTCCTCTGTCCTACACGAAGCGCCAACGCGCGCGCCGACGTGTCCGCCGAAAAACACACTCACCCGCAGTCCGCCTTTTGGAGCGAAAACCCCGCTGATTATGTGATTTCTCCCAGCGAATTCTCCCCTGTTGTACTCATTAAAAGAGCCAAGATGGCGCCAGTCGCCTTCCTCCCGCTCACCGCTGTCCTTTTAAAATCGGCAGGATGTTTACAGTCAAACATGGCGGAGGAGGAGTCTGTTGGCCGCGCGCCTTGCCGGGAGCGGCCGCCGGAGAAAGGGGGCGCTGTGGCACAGCGCTGACCCGCCGTGCGCGGCGCTAAAACCGCACCGAGCACACGGTCCCGAAGAAGAAGGAGCGTGGATGTTTTTATGAGAAGTTTACAATAATGTAGCGAATGCGTGCATAAGTCAGTAGATGTTATTGTTAAAATATATTTTTAATTATTATTATTACTATTATTGTCATGTTACCCAATGTCCAATGATGTGTCTTTGTGAGTGTGAGTTGTGTTTATATTTTTATTTGTGTTATGGTGTTTTGCTATTCAGTCCCATCCTTAACTGTCCCTTATGGTCCTTAATCTTGTCCTAAGTTACACAGTGATTTGGACACAACCCTATTGTAACTGCAATCTTGTACATCATCTGAGTAGCTTGAAACAAACCGTGGTCTTCTAATAATAGGCCATGAATATACCTATGAAGACGTGCCTTGTTTTTGCAAGAAAATCAAATGAGCAAATGGTAGCATTCCATTCAGGGGAACCAAGTTACATGGCCCGTGGGTTACTGGGGCAGTTAAATGGAACAGAGCCAACGATAACATTATTGGGTACAGAGGTGGGCTTTCGATCATGAAAGTATTGCTTGGAGAAAGACCTTGTTACAATTATTGTTTTGTTTATGTTCGTACACAGGATGACTTAATCAATTGATGAAGGTACATTTAAAGAGAACTACAGCGAGACAAACTTAGTCCCTCACAAAATATTTGCATGAGAAAGAAGCAATCTGCAGACAACCAAAAACAATCAATCCTTTGAACAAAATCCTCAATATGCAGGGAACTGAAGATCCATGCGGACTACAAAACCAATTTCCAAACAGCAAATTAGATACAGAGAGGAGGAGGACTCATGCCTGAGTGAGGGACAGACTCATCTACAATCAAATTGCAAAATTGGTATTCAGTAAAGCGAATTTGTCTCATAGGCTACGGCATCTGTTGCAGTCAAACCACTGCCAGCTGAGCTTGTTTATGATTTACCAGCAGCAGGACTCCGTGTCACTGAGGTGGATGTTTGGTAACTGAGGTAGTATGCAATCACCTTTAAAGTGATGTAACATCACATGCAATACACATCCATCCATAGCTGGATATATCTGCTGCTCTCTAATGCATCATGATCACACGATTACATGACCGGCAGTTATTTGGAAAAACACGTAATCTCCTAAATGTATGTAACTGTGTGCAGACATGCTCTGAAATCAATCAGTCCCTTCTTTTACCCAGATTTCATCATTGCGCATGCTCATTGTGGATTAGTGACTTAATGATCCAAGCCAAATGACAAAACATGATTCTGCAATTGAAAGCAAACAGATGAATTTAAAATTGGTTGGAGATTTTTGTTGCATCACTGATTTATGGGGCCGTTAAATCAAGCCCCTTTTACATAGAGATCTAATGCTTTGCGTAGCATCCTCAGAAATGTGCGTATGCCATATTATAACAAAACTTAACAGAATCCTGTCTGGATGGTGACACAGTGGTAGGCTCCCTCCTTGTGAATAAAATCATTGTATCCAGATAGCTGATGAATGTTATCATGTGACAGACACGTCCAAATGGCTTCAGAGAAAGCTGTGTGTTGTGTACAGTTGCTTTCCCCACCTAACAAGGTGTGAGTCATCTGATTATCTTTACATACCGAAACACAAGGATAGTATTATGTTATGTTATTATGTTCACAGCTACATGACATAAAACGTTGGTTTTTGGATTTACGTAATAATTTTTAAATGCAAATACAAACACACAAAGAGGATGTGGGCTTTAAGTAGGTACCGTTTTTAATTATTGGCAAGTACTGACTGATTTAGTTTTCATTTAATTGAATTAGGACTTTCTGGCTAATAGTGGCATGACATGCCCAATTTAAATGTGTTAAATGGTGTTCCCATCGTGAACCCCCCTATGGTCTTCTGTAAAATAAGTGTATGATGAAATGTTCCGTTTTCAATTTAAAGCTACACCGACAGGGATTTCAATCTGCTATCCTTGATTCCAGAAAAGCAACCTCAATTACAAATCTGTGGAAAACAGCAGAAGTAATATTTCCTCCTTTGTTTACCACTGTAGGTGAGTGTGTCTCAACGCAACATTTCATTTAGCATGCTGCGATGACATCTCAGGTACAGGAGAGTGAAAAAGAAGAGTTTGCCCACGAGTCTCAGTATTAAATCCAACTGTGGGAGAGATCCCCGACTCCAATTAAGATAAACATCTCATCAACAGGATTAAGATATGTTGAGCAGGTTGGCATATAATGACACTTCTGGCATATACGCCCCCACCCCCTGTAAGTATCTCCTCAGATTATGGAAAACCACACATTTCCATTGACTCCACATCTGGATTTTTGCAGCATTTTTTTTTGGTTTGTGCTGGAACACAAACCTCACAGAATGGCTGCACTGCTAGTGTCACTGTGTCCAGATCATTTATCCTGTTTGTACACCGGTCCAACTTTTACACGCGATGCATCTCTTCTGCTTGAAAGAGTTTTACCCTGTGTTTTCGTGTATGTTTCGGGGGCAGCAATCTCTCCCATAGCTGTTGCTCGAGCTGAGTTGGCAGCTCTCATGCACCATGGGATCATCCTGGATGGATTCCGTTATTTATGCAGCGTGTCTAAACCAATCATCCTGACACAGATTTATGTAAACACAGCAGTTCCTTGGCATAGGCTGAGGTTCACACATGCACAGGGAAGGAAGTGAAAGATATTTATTTAGGCTCTCCCACTGTGGGTGTGATGCAGGAAAATAAACATGCAAAATATGTTTGGGAAGCCTGAAAATTGGTTGTTAGCAGATCAGAGTGGAAGAGGGCTGGCAATGTGAAACAGGGAGAAGGTACTTTATATTACCTTCATTCTAGAGGTGTGTGTGTGTGTGTATCTATATTAGAAGTGTGCAAGTCGATATATGAAGACTTATTCAAATTTGAGCATAGGACAATCAGCCCCAAAAGCACAGAGACACAGACAGTTAATATCAAACATTTTATTTGTTGTTGTTTTTGTTTGTTTTGTCTTTATAAAATTATTTTACAAAATTGTATCTCTATCTTTCCACATTCAATCTCTATAAAGTTAGCTCTGCAGTGACAGAATGAATGACGGATTGAGGCAGCGATTCACTGAGACACAATCCTGCCGATAAATACTGTGTGTGTACGAGAAGTCTACTGTATGTGCATTACATGTATTATGATAATTGTGACAACCAGGAAAGGGAGGCTATTGGGCCCTAGTACTACAAGGCAGTTCATGAGTCAGTACGAGTCTAACGAGAACATGAAATGTGTTCCAATAACCGAAAAGGCAGGAATGTCCGTATCAGATCAAGCGTTAATCAACACCATTTAGGGAGCCATTACATGTCACTGGCTAGTGATTAAGAAAATAAACAAAGAAAAAAAACTACTTCTGTAATGAAAATGGGGACCTGTGTGCTGCACAAGGCAGATGGAAACTAAAGAACTAATAAGTGTATTTCCTCTGAAGGCACATCAATATGTAACCCTCTGCCCTCTCAAACAACACAAGGGTAGAGAAAAAGGATAAAAGAAAATGTCCTCTTAAAAATATTGCACCGAGGTCGTTTCTGAAATGTGACTCGATAATTCGATAATATTCAGTGGTCGGGATAGAAGTGGGATAGAAGTGGGTTAAGTAATACTCTGAATCTGCTGATTTCTCAGTTTCTCACACATATCCGCTTACATCTGCTCCCCCCTTTCTCACACACTTTCTTGCTCTACTAGATGAAGAGAAAACATAAACAAAACCACAAATGATCCGACTGCACATATTGGGGTTGTTATTTCCTCCACAGAAATAAAGCTGAAGCTACAGAAAGAGGAGTCGGGGCATGCAAGGTTGCATTTAAAATGCTGCTGGCTTCACACTTCAAGGAGATTAAAACCATAACTTGATGATGCACAATGATTTAAAAATACAGGTGCACATTTAAGGTTCATCAAATTATGTGAATGTTTTTTTTAGATAATCTTATACAAGTTATCCAAGGCCAAAACAAATTAAGCATGACAATTAATGGAACCCGGAACATAGAATTTGTTTAATCCAATTAGCCTATTGAAGCATCTGCAAAAAGCCAATTTCACGTACTACCGACATCAGCATCAATACGCAGATTTGCAGTATATGGGATATGTCTCAGATATGGAAAAAATACAGAAATGTATAAATGTAATTTATAAGACATTCTGAATGACTGAAACCCAAGCACACTGACATCCTTAATCGCCAGGAGATGAATAGATGTCCAGGTGCATACATAAACTCTGGAAAATGTCCACTAAAACGTATTTGGACATTTTGCTGAGTTCACTGTTCTTAGAAGAAGAAGACCACAAAGGGAGATGTTTTGTTCCGGAAACATTCAGTTGAGGGGAGGGGCCTGGGTCGTGCATGCAGAGGCCAGAAAAATGACGTAAAGATCCCACAGTCGAGAGTGTGTTTCTGAGGTTAAAGTGAACCCATTTATTGGAGCAGATCTCCCAGAAGGTGCATATTTCCTAACTATGACCAACTAAAAACACAGTTGTCTACTTAATATGATGCCAACTCTTAATCGGAACATATGAAATGTTTTGTAATGCTTGTAGACGACAGTTGTTAGGCCGCGTTAGGTACCGGTCTATGGACAAACTGGAAATTGGGTCTATTAAAGGAAAACAATAACGGCGTAAAATTATCCATTGTGACACAAGGCCAAAAAGATCCATTGCCTGGCTCTCAGAGAGGTTTGCGT
The DNA here is from genome assembly GCA_016785305.1 of Colistium nudipinnis. Taxonomy (NCBI): domain Eukaryota; kingdom Metazoa; phylum Chordata; class Actinopteri; order Pleuronectiformes; family Rhombosoleidae; genus Colistium; species Colistium nudipinnis. The sequence continues at coordinate 788,247 of JAFBJU010000147.1, forward strand.
TCCATAAACAGATCATTGGTTGGCTCAATTGGAAAGCTCAAGGCAACATGTATAATCCTTTATTGTTTTTTAGGGCCAGCATCTATTCATGCACAAATAATGGTGTGGCATGCGAGCCACGAATTAAAAAGGGACACGAGGACTCGCTAAAAGTTTAGAATGGCACATAATGGCAATTTTATTTGTTCAATTAGATAAAAATAAAATTTCAATAAAATTAAGGGAACAAAACTTGAATGCTGAAGAAATTGACTTCAAGATCCATCATTTCATCAATAATAAAGAAAATCACGACCATGGGAACGAACACAAAAAAAAGGGGAAGCGGCTAAATCAAGGTGATTATTCTGCACCATGCCTTTCAATCCGACTCCCATAGCCCAACGCCGTTAAATAAACTCGAGGCACTGCGAATATCAGATCATCAATGGTTGAGGGGCTGCCATTCGTCGTCTTACCCTCCCTGCTATTGGTGCCACTTAAAGCAATGCACAGAGAGTAGGACCGGGCATTCGTTCACTGTATAAAAACACAAAAAATTGCAAAACACAATCCAAAATAGTGTTATCCTCTTCGTAGTCTTAATTCGGTGGGATGTTGGAGTTTTAACGCTGTTGGGACACAGAAGCAGCGGACTGGGATCTACAACTCTGTGAATTTGAGCACTTCAGTTCAAAGTCGAGGACTCAGGTGTCGTTCAGTTGTCGACAGCTAAAGTGAATATAGTGGGTCCTGTGTGCTCGGCCGTCCGCCGCGACCCACGAGAGACAGAAATGCCGTTCTCCTGTTAAGAGTTTTATTTTTCCTCCCTCTGCCCGATTCCATTTGCTTCTGCATTGATCCATCCGGGGCCATGTGAAAAAAGGCTCCGTATTTCTCTGCGCGTCCGCCCCCCTCGCTTCTTCCTCTGTCGCGTCCAGTGAGCGGGGAGGCTCCGGAGTGTTATAGTCTCTCGATGTCCCTGTACTTCTTGCGCAGTATGGATACCTGGTCTTTAAACAGGACTGGGTCCAGCCTCATCTGAGAGTGGACCAGGGGCATGGTGCCAAACCAGCTGGCAAACTTGTTCATGCAGGTCTGACGCTGGGCAAAGTGGTCCGGGTCGGCCCAGCGAGAAGCCCGGGAGCTCTGGGGATTGGGGAAGAAAGACGGGGATAGGAAGGGGGAGAGGGAGAGGGAGAGGGAGAGGGAGAGGGAGAGGGAGAGGGAGAGAGAGAGAGAGAGAGAGAGAGAGAGAGAGAGAGGAGAGAGAGAGAGAAGAGGAGAAGAGAGAGAGAGAGAGAGGGGAGAGAGGGGAGAGGGAGAGAGAGGGAGGGAGAGGGAGGTACATTTTGGGAAATGAATAATGCATCGCCAATTATTCTGACCTTTCAGAGCCTATTGTAATTATTCATGAGGTGTTTTTGTGAAAGGCCATACTGAAATGAACAAATTGCAATTAAAAGTTACAAATGGTCTGTTTATTTCCCTAACAGCCAACGCTGCTTGGGGTTTAAGTGGTATGATGTGTCTGGAGACCTTAACGAGGAGAATAGCGGGATTTAGTCTGTTAAATACTCATCGTGAGCCCCTCTGGGAAAACTTGAATCGTGAAAGGATGTCTGCTTGTGTTGGCATGAAAGACAGATATTAATATATAAATCACTTCTGACATTAATAATGAGTCGTCTTTTATTCTTTCGATCAGGGAAAAACGGTGTCACAAAACTCAGTAAATTCAAGTGTCTGTCTCACGTTTAGGTGGATAAAATTAAACTAAACCTTGCCTTGTATACCATATGCAGATAAGACTGAAAAATGTCACCACTACGCCATCGACGTCGGCAATGGGAGGAGGCCAAGGAGAAGCCACAGTCCGTGAAAGATGTGGATTATGCTTTGCCTTTCCAGTGTCTACATTGTAAGCAAACTGAGCACATGATGTTTGTTGTACGAGTGCTCCTGTCCCGTCTGACATGAACCTGGGGAGCTAAAGTATAAGCCTGATCAGCTGGAGAAAATAGTTGATTGTGAAATCACTTATAGGCGTCAAATGCACTATTTTGCAAAAAAAAAGGGACAAAATAGGTGGGCGTGCCTACTAAATGAGTATATCCTATTCATTCTCACTCATTAATTATATTCGTAGTTGAACGGAAATGTATGTAAGGTATGTAAACTATGGCCAGTTCTCCTACATCACTCAAACACACCACTTAGGACCAAATCAGTTTGTATGAACGGTTCTAGCCTGAGGCCCAATGTCATAGCCTTCGGTGGCGTGGAGACGTGCGGAATCAACTTTACTGCATAGCTACTCTCCCTCACCTGGCCCATCATGGTCTCCTTGTACTGTTTCTTCTGGGTGACCTTGATGGGCGGTAGTTTAGAGACCGAGGACACCAGGAAATTCATCAGGATGTCCTCGCAGTTGGACATCTGGTCCACCATGGACTTCAGGCTGACTGGCAGGTAGGTGGTGTACAAGTAGTGGTAGTATCTGAGAAAGACAGAACGGGACAGGCGTCTGGGTAAGTACTGAATTGAATTGGACGGAAGAATAGAAGCGCCAAAGGGGGAAAAGACACAGCAGAAGCAGAAGGCAGTAAGTGGAGAGGATTGATGGTCAGTACTTGTGATAGATGGCAGCCCCAGTCAGAACCATGGAGTAGTCGTTGGTCCATTTGGAAGTGTAGCCCCACCGCTCCTTGTTGCTGTCCCAGAAGTGGCTGCGGGCCGGGTAACCAACGATGCGATCCGGGAAACTCTGCCACACGGTGAAGGCAAAGTCCACCTGCAGAAAAAATCATAGGGACGAGAGAAAGAAAAGACGTGCGGGAAAGAATTTAGGAAAACTGGCTCTAAAAGACACGTTTGTAAATAAAGCAGCAGATATTCACAGGTGGTAGGAAAAGCACTACTGATGACATTCATGTCATATGCAAAGACTGCATTATTTATATGAGATTTTAGGATCTTCTTCTTGATTCACACCGCCATGGCTCGGTGAGTTATTTTGCCACGACTACTTTGCTCACGTTTGGGACCTAACAATAAGTTCTACATGCAGTCTAGTTTACAAATGGCTGCGCAGATGTTTATTGCAATTGTTCTGGCAATCTGACCTCTGTGGTGGAGAGCACGGTGTCCTCATCCAGACTGAGTACAGCATCGGTGGGGATGGTGTCGTAGGGCAGAAAACGGCTGCTGATGACCTGGTTTGACACACACTCATGAGAAAACCATTTTACCATACAACACAATGACAACAACCAGCATTTAAATATGAGCACACTCGAGGGACCTCTGCCTGACATGCAGGGCTACTAGTGTTTCCATGTCCTTGTCCATGTCAGTGAAACAGAGCGTTTTCATTTCGCTGTATTGACAGCAAAGTAAGCCAAACACACAAGCCGACAAAACATGGATGACATAAAATGTCTTTGAGTTAAAAAAATAGTGTATTGGGCTCCCTGATAAGCCTCAATGCAAGGAACTGTGGTTAACAGGTGCACGGAAGTTGGTTTCCAATTTACGAAACCCCCGCACGCTAATCTAAATGCCAATTTCAATTGAAACATAGCTTGTGGGTATCCATCCCTGACTAAAGAAATCTGGAAAGCCACACTGGCTTTCTACCTGAAAGACCTGGGTGAATAACAACAACACGTATACCCAGAAAGGATGTAAATGTCATTCAGACAAAAGGATAATAGAAACACTGCACGTCAGGAACGAGCCATCTCATATTGCTCAGGGACCACTCTATGTACCGCATGGAACATTTATTTTATTGCTGAGAAATTGCTGCCAACTGGCAATGATTAGCCTTGAAAGCAGCTGGACACTTATCACAGACACTATTGACACAATTAAAATAAAATATCAAATATCATAAATAAGAAATGAAAAAAGCTTTTGTCTCAATTATTTTATCTCAAAATTGACCTACAGCCGGGACATTGTGGATTATGTTTTTTTTGCACGGGTCCAAAACTCTGAATCCGTTATTGCCAATTTGGAAAGAAAAGAAGAACACTGGCTGTCCGAGCCGCTAAGGTCTCCAAGACCAAACGCAGTGGGACACACTTGAAAACTCTGGCTGGCCTGCTGTTTCACATTTTATGTCTCCAATTGAATTCAGACGCTTCGCCCCAGAGCTGAATGTGAAATGGCTGAAATAACATAGCCCACAGAGCGAGTATCAGACTAAGGCGTTACCTTGCTTTCCCCTTCTATAACAATGACGGGGACTGAGGTGGCAGGCCAGCGATACTTGGCAGGAAGAGGCTTATCGCAATTCCACAGAACTATCACCTGCACAAAAAGAAATAAAACAGATAAAGCTTAGACAATCATTCTGAATAGATCACGCTCATTCACCTGTGCACACCTACGTACGTGTACCGGAAGAAAATGTATATCAAAAATACAGGTTTTAATGTATGTCATTCCTTTCTGGCTCAGCAATACATGCTCATATTAAAATGCGAAAAATATATGTTTCAAATCTAAACATTTACAGAATACGTATTCTTTATTTATTTTAACAGCTTCCTCCAGCTACACTGCAGATCGATTTACAGAACTGTGACATGACGTTCAACTGTGAACGCTAAAACAAAATGTGCCGACATCTTCACTGGTCCGTCCCAAATGCACGAGCATCACCACTGTGGATCAGGTGCAATGCGAGTAATGCAGGCTCATGTGTCGGCTTTTTGAATTACCTGACCGCAGTACTGGGATTTGGCCACGGCTACAAGCAGCTTCATGACTGGCTGAGACTGGGAGACCAGCGGGGTCACCACGTGGACGATCGCCGTGAACTTGGGGTATGTCTTGATACCTGATCACATCAACGGTAAAACGATTCAAATGAGGTAGGACTCAGCCCCCAAAAGAAATTCATTAACATTGTAGATCACTTGTACATGCTCTGTAATGATCATAAAATAAAAATAAAATAAATAAATAAATAAAAGTTAAGTGCAGTTTTATGTAGAAGCATCCCCCTCTTTGACAGCTTTGAGCATCTCTCAGACGGTGCTTGTTTACGTCAAGCTCTTTGCACCTGACACAGAATCAAGCTGAACCGGCTTAATTAGGCGTATCAAACGAAAAAAATAAAAGGTGCCAGCCAACCCAATCCCCAAGTCAACAACAAGCAGCATATCTGTCCAATTAGCCGAGCACAAATAAAAGCTGGCAACATGGCAGGTGTAATTGGTGAGCTTTGCGGAGACAAATCACAGATTAATAAAGATGCATTGCATAGGTTGCGGCAATTTCACAGACGCACATGTTAGTACGGTACGTAGCAGCTGCTCCACACCGGCTGTTCCCGCGCCGCGTCTTAATGAAAATGAGGCAAACCTGAGGCTGAGCCATTAATGCGGACGTGTATACCGTGTGCATGAATAATTCACTGACCCAGCTTGGCGTAATAGAAAGGGAAGTCTCCCAGATATGTGGAGTACTGAGGCAGCGTGAAGAGACCTCCCGGCAGACTGTTCCACATCAGGTTGCTCCTGGAGGTGTGTCGCAGCACCCGGTCCTGGATGATCTGCACAAATGCACAAAGAAATGTGTTGACAAAAATGTTCGTCGAAAAAATCAAATGCATACTACATGCGACACGAGCAACGAGAGGTATATTTATGTCGAAATAAACCTGATAGGGAGCAAGGTCAGTGTTTGGGGTCTGTGTTTTTCAACACTATGATGGTAGAGCAAAACATTTCACAGTAACATAATATCACTTGAATTTGCTCAACGACATGCGCTGGCGGCAGCTTTTCCATTATTCTAAACCAAATCGACGGGTCAAATGCGTGTCAGCAGGTTTTAAAGGCCATAGGCTGCAAACTGTCTCCCTCTCAACCAAACCTCTAAGACGGTTACACTGCGAGATGAAACCCTAATAAAATATTGAGCAGTCTCAGGAGCTCCAGGGTAGGTATAGAGCAAAATAAACCCTGTTTGCTGGAGACTGTGGGGATAAATGGAATATTGAGCTGCCAACTGCAGCATGTACACAATAAAATATGTAGAATCACTCGCCTATGGAACCTGTACTACACTACGTCTTGGAACCAACAGGGTTAATAGGCTGAGGCGTGCAAACAGATCGAAGATCGGCTTCTCGGGGCTGTAACTCTAGCCTGCTGACAAATCCCAGCTCTGCCTTCTAGCACCCTGACCTCCTGCATCTTGGGACTAGGCCCCCCGGTAACACTATCTGAGGAACAACAACTGACTGACTGCAAAAACGGTCACAAGGCTTACGGTAAATCAAACACCTTGGACAGTCGGCAGCAATTGGTTGCAATAAACGGAAAAACGAAGATTCAAACATGTGTCAGAATAATGAAATGTCAGCTACGAGCAAAACGGCGACACATTGAACTTCTCTAAACACCATTCTGGTGCGTTAATAGCCATCATTTGGAAATCCATTACTGCCTTTTTTAATAAAATTGTGATAAGAGGTGATGGAGGTGTATTTGGAGATGCACCGCTAATCCATGTTGTGAGCAGGACTTTGAATACAGCAAACAACCAAACAAAAGAAATGTCCGCTTTACTGCTTTACTCACAGCTAACAAACCACTCTCGTCAGTTCCTCTGTTTTGCTCCCTTATCCCCTTTCATTCCTCCTGCTCTCATCTGTGCTCGTTTGTAATTCTGACTTAAGAGCATTATGATAGCTTGGTACTCAGTGGGAGGAATACAGATAAATGGACTCTGGCAAGAAGAAATTACCGACATGATTGATGGCCAAGCCAGAGCAACAAACCGACTTCAAAACACGACAGCACATTGGAACAATATTTAGCATCCCTCTTGGTTCTCTTGCTCATGTGGCCAGCAGGTCCCCTTGTGGGCATTATGTCCATAACTACACAATCTGTGCGTGTAAGATGTCATGCAAAGTCAATATCTGGGATCAACTGAATGGAATGACGTAAAATAGGATATGAAAAAGAAAAAGTTTGTACGCGATGCTTGTTATGCTTTTTGTGTTTACCTCCAGTGTGGTCAGCACTATCTTCTCCACAGAGTTGAAATAAGCCTCCCACAGGAACTGGGTTTGCTGTCTCATGGACAGGATCTTATCCTGGTGGATGGAGCGAACCGTGGAGGGGATCTGGGACAGAGGTGGACAAAAGTTAACAAAAGGAACACAACTGTGAGCCGGGGGGGGAGGAGAGATTGGCTGCAGCTGCCCCGAGCAATCCTCGAGGATAAAGCAGCCCAGATAATGGATTGTTGGATGGAACAGAAACTGAATCTGGTATACTCTACTTGATCCGGTCATTTAATCCGCAGAGAACGCTGCCTGCAGAACAACTGCAAGGTTTACCTCAATAAATACACGGAGCAGGTCGGACATACAGTAAACAGTACATCTCGTACAGATTTACAGCAGCTCAAAAAGACAGTTGCGCAACTTTACCGGTCAAGACATAACTATGCAAAAAAAAGGCATGCGTTAAAACATGTCAACATACAAAAATGGCACATAGCATGGCTGATCTCAAGTGACACTGAAACATAAATTATTACTTTGTACAAGTTGAATGCCAAAGTTACCCTCAACTATGAATGACAGAAGACCTGATTTAAATAAATAAATAAATAAACATTCTGCAGTGTGGTCGTGCTTTAGAAAGATAGAATGACCAGTAATGTTAGAATGGTGTGAGTATACGATTTTTTTGTGACTCAGCATTTAGTGGTCACAGTATTGGGAAATTGTGTCTACCTGTAACAGCAGCCGCTCGTCCCCAATCACAGCGGCCGTTTTCCAGTCGATGATCTCCGAGAAGGGAAGCTCCCAGCCATTGCTGAGCATCACGGGTACACAAGCTGCCTGTCAGGGCAACACACAAAACACACGGTTGTTTATTGTGATGAACTGGTGAAATTGCTCTTGGGGAGCCTGTGAATGCCGCAATAATGAAGTGGCAAGCATAAAAACACATAACTGAATACTTACCTTATAAATAACTATGAAATCAGTTGTGTGGGGAAACAAGAACGCCGTGTCCCCTGTGCTATTCAAATATTTATAATCAAAATCATTTACAGGTTTTACTCTTGTGGTATACGCACTACTTCTACAGGTTATAAAGATAAACCGAGCAGAGGAGAAAACTGGAAAATAAGAATAATACGGCGTATGCTCCGTAAAAGCCCTGCCATCACTGTACAAGGTCCATTTCTCTAGCAATCAAATGAGGCAATTTAACCAACCGGGGCGACAACTTTCCACGCATTTCCATTAACCACATAACTACTCTCGGTGACTAGGCACTGCAGTTTCTGAACATGATCATTATCTTCAGTGGAAAAGAAGATACACTCCAAATAATGGCCGAGATTGATACGATTGCATTTAAATGCGTGTCCATATTTGTGTGCAAACCCGTTCACCCATTGGCGAGTGTGTGTGCACCTAAATATGTGTGCGTTGTGCGTGCGTGTGCGTGTGTGGGATAATAGTACATGCAGCTTCCAGCCCGCAGTGACTGGCCTTCGGTTAATCTGTTAAGCAGGGTACCATTCACTGATTGGCCTCAGCCGCTCCACATGCACACGCATGTCCTGCCTGAGTGCTGCAGCACTCGTCTAATCTCCTCGGTGTCATTAGCTAAAAGGCAGCAGGCTGCTGAACCTGAATCTGCTCTCACAGAGCGAACACCTGCAGGAGCTGGTGCAGCCCAACCCTAACCCAGGCATGCTCAACGTTTTGCCCAACACGTGTAAAAGAGCACGCCTGTGTGACTTACACTCGTCACATGACACCGGCAGGTAAGCATCTGCCAAATTAATCAGGCCTTCTTTAACGACCCAGCTATTGGTCACGTCATGCGAGCGTCTCCGCTCTGGACTGCCCGGCCGGGTTTCGGAGTACCTCACTGAGGCGGCCTTCTCCTTCCACAAAATCCCCGATTTCTGCCTGGCCTCTCTGACGTCTGCGCTCCCCAGCGTGAGGCTGTGTTTGGATAGAGACACTAATACCTCCAGGCTGTGGTTGAGCCCTGCACTCCAGCCAACCCCTGCGCACTGCCTCTGCTGAAGCGGCACTGCCTTTCTGTGTCGATCCGGTAATCAGCCCCTGCCTTCTGGCTCCGCTGTGGTGTGATTGTCTTCCAATAACAGCCAACACGGAGTCAACGGCCATCTTCTACTGCCGACTCAAAAGTCATCGCTTCCCATTCCTCTTTCTGAAAAACATCTCGCCAAACAAACCGTCGCACTCAGTGCAGTGCAAGTCACTGGTGGAGGAGAAAAGCTAAAAATATATGTATTCAATATAATAAATGGTGCTTGTGGCCATAGAAATAAGGCACCTATAATAAATATGTATAAGAGTAAAGGCCTGAACTGAAATGGTAGATAAAATTTTTGTTTTAAATGCAATAGAAGAAAAACAAGGAGGAAAAGATGGCAAAGGCAGCAGTGAAGACACCGAGTCAGATGCAGTAACACTAGCTGCACAATAACAAGAAATCCTGGCAGTGGGTGAGAGAGCTAATGGGAGTGAGTGAGCATATCACTTTTTCTATTTCTAACCGGCTGATTAATGGCTATGTAGTTTGGCGTCTTCCGGCGGAATCTGGCTTACATGTCGCAGGTGCATTGTGCGCCTATTTTGAAATACCACAGTAGACCTACTCTCAGTGATTCAGATTTAATAACCGCTGCGACTGGCCATCGCGAGCAACGATCCGTATCTGACCTGCAAAGCCTCCAGGAAGCGAAAGGAACCCAGCCGTCGTCCTCGAGGGACCAGGCAGAACGTGGAGTTGTACAGCATCTCTCTGTAGTCATACCTGCAGGAAAGGAACAGAGGAAAACATCAGGAACCATTTGGTCGGACACACTGAACGGCCATGATCTGTACTCTGTACAAATGCCAACAGAGGAAGAATGCACACCAAAACACCATTCAACAGATTAGGATTTTTACTTTACAAACACGACAACCGAAGACAACTTATAATAAAAATGTGGAGAGAAGGAATGCAGCCATAGTCAGGCCCCAAGCTTCCTGAAACAGTCTCTGAGCAGCCACCGCCTTTATAACAATGGGATATCTGAAAAGTAGATTTACTGTCAGGTAAAAAAAAAGAAAAAAAAAAGAAATAAAATCCCATGCTTTGATTTTAACCCCTCTCTCGCCCATCTCCAAAGCCTTTGCTCCCTCTCACCTGCACATCTCAACATCACTCGTTTCTTCCTCACTCCCTCCATCCAATCTAAGCCTCAGTCAGCACTCGCTCGGATTAAGGAGCTGCTTGGAATTCCTTCAGTGTCGATTTTAGATGTGCGCGGGGGAGAGTGTGCGTGGCAAAAGCGCTCGCTCGACGGTTGCCTGCTTGTATATTTTATACGGGGTTTCAGGGCACTGGAAAGTTATTGCCCGGCGTATCGTTTCTGAACAAGTATTCACGCATTTGCTTTTAAACGTTTGCGTATGCGAGACCATTTATATCCACATTTGCATGAGAAAGCAAACGGGATGCAAATGCGAGTGCTCCTTTGTGTACTGGGGCTATTTTCATACCCTCTCCTTTATTGCATTTGTATGTATAGATTTAATGCGCTGGATGCTGCGCTCTTGCCTCTAAGTGTACCGCCGAGTGTCAGTGTTAAAGTCAATTCACTGCGGACAGGACGCCTCTGGAGATCCAATTTTAATCTGTGGGTCACTGCACTGCTGAGACACATGTCAAATGTATGTAATATACGCGCATTAATGGGAGTGCACCAGGGGTTGAGGGGCCCTGCTGTCATATATGATTTTTTTCTTGCCGTACCTTGTGGTTATTGCAACAAATGTCTAAAAACCAAAATGTCTGAACCATATTGACTTGCTTTAAAAAAAAAAGTATTTTAAAGTATTTCTTATACCTAAGAGGATGTTCCAACCCTATTTGTAAGAGAAATGCACATCTAATTTGCCAATAAAATTCACACAATGGAGGGATTTGCAGGACACGGCAACCCAAGTTCATTTACAGGAGTTTGCTTATAGCATAAGGCAGATACAGTTGACTCTACAAACTTCAGTGGTTGCTAAAAACCAAACGTGAACCACAGGGCTGCTATGGTTTACTACATATTCCCACGTTCCGTAACAATACCTGCTAGGTTTGTGTTTACCAATGAAAGCTTGACAAAGAATATGCAGTGCAAGCGATGTATAATCAAATAAATGAGAAGAGAAGTATATACTGTAGATCCAAACTGGACCCTTGACAAATCCTTGTCTTACCATCACAATCTTCATCACAGGTCTGGAATCCAGATGGAGTGGACATTAGGCCGCAATCTTTCTCGAGGGAATACCGGGTTCACAAGATTTGGCCCGGCCACGTTCGTCTTTTGGAGGTCATGGTTCTGTGGCAACTTAAGTACCTACTGGTGCACAGGCACACACTATCATTACCCCGAGTACTGGTTTGGCTAAAACCAAGGTATACTTTCACGCTTCATTTGTGTGTATGCGAGTGTGCGTATGCAACTCGACGACTGGACGGATTTTCATCCATTAATGATGACATCATTTTGAGATTATACCATAACAATATTGCCTGATTGGAGTATGGAGCGTACGCACAGGGGCAGTCATCGCCATGATGCATTTCATGCGCTTTCACTTTGTGCTGGAGTGTTTAGACTAAGCACTTGCATTACAATCGTATGGGAGCCAGAAAAACTGAAATGCAAAATGTCATTTGCAAAGTTAAAACGGTTATGTAATAAATATCTGGATAATCCCACTTATTTCGAGTACACAAAACCATTAGCCTTATAGCCACAACAGTGATTTAGGGGGAGATGAATTGCCACAAAGGCATCAAATCTTCATTTAAGCTTGGTGATGTCTACTAGAATCCATTGTAATGTATACAGAAATCCATTATCAGCAACGAGAGCAGTCATTAATACCACAGGTTCTCTCACATCACTTAACATGACAAATAATCCAACCTGAGACGCATATGAGGGCTATGTAAAAGATTTTCTCGCAGGCTTATACAAAAAAACTAAAGTAAATCTGCATATCTGTGCCTCGCAGGGTCTAAATCTCAGATCCATTACATTTCCTGTTAGTGCAAACTGAGAAAAGACCAGATGTTCCTCTCCCTGCATACCACCATTCTTCCCTACTCTTCCAGATGGCTGCCCGTGGGGAGGAGCACTCTCAGAGTATGTTCCCGCATGTCATCAGCAGAGATGTTAAGTATGAGCGTTTAAAAAAAAATATATACAAAAAAACTAAAGTAAATCTGCATATCTGTGCCTCGCAGGGTCTAAATCTCAGATCCATTACATTTCCTGTTAGTGCAAACTGAGAAAAGACCAGATGTTCCTCTCCCTGCATACCACCATTCTTCCCTACTCTTCCAGATGGCTGCCCGTGGGGAGGAGCACTCTCAGAGTATGTTCCCGCATGTCATCAGCAGAGATGTTAAGTATGAGCGTTTAAAAAAAAATATATATATATATATATATATCTTAAAGATATCTTCTTCATAAACCTGCTCCTGTCGTGGTGTGGCTTTATTGTGCAATGCCCGTAGGTGTTCCAATGAGGGATCTTGTTGTGGTAATAAAAAAACATTTAAAAGCGGATAAATGACAGTGAGCAGTTAGTCATACCCTGTATCTGGCACAAATGTCAGCAATTAACTATACATGACATTAAGTAAATCCTTTCTTGTCCCATATTTTTTGCGCTCCGACACGCAGATGGCTACTGGTGCGTAAAGCTGTCCCCCGGGAACAGATTGGGAATCGGTGAATTAAAAATCACACAGTTGAAGGAATGAGCTTAAGTGAGTTTTTTGCCATATCCATGTTATGAAATAGTACCAACAATATGGATTTAAACTATTGCACAAAAAAAGCATTAAAAGTGGCAAAACACCGTCATAGGTTGCTGTAACTTTATCAATCATTTCAAAAACAGCGTATTAAATGCACAAAAAATATAAAAAAAGATTCCACCTCGAAATAAGAATCAGTTTTATGTTATGTTGAACAAAAACGATTTTACTATGCACCACCTCAGTCAATATAAGGATCCAATAATGCATTGGGATAATGTATATACTCTGAAACAACTCAGCAGTAGAATTTTTTGAAAGCTTAAGCCTGGGAGAAAGCTTGTGGTGGACAGAGACACATTCAACGAGGACTTAACCTCAACCAACTGTTCAATCAAACTGACCACACTGTTGACAGCTCCAAACCATGATGTTGCTTTTGTTTTTTGATCCAGAAATGTGACCACTCTGTGAGCGAGTGAGTTGAGTGAAAACATTTACTGAAATCCTTCAATTTCTTTCATTCACTGTGAAGAAGTGATACTTCAGAGGAACGTTAAATTTGCTAAAATCATATTCACTCATTAACATTTCCACAGAAATCAAGACAAACGTTGTAATATAATAATAATAATAATAATAATAATAATAAGCTCCATCTATGAACCCTGCACTGTACATACTGCAGAATAGAACGGATATTAAATATAGAATAATAATATCAACAAAAACAGGGAATGCATATAGTAACACAATAAGCGCCATCACCTTTAGTTTTTTTACGCTCGGCGATCTTTTATGCCACCTTCGAATTCACCTATTCATTTAATCAAATGTCTCCTATTAATATCGCAAGAAAGGAAAACAATTTGAATCACAGAAAAATGAAAGGGATAACAGGACGTCAGCTGGTTCAACAAAAAAAACATCAACCGGTCGCCTAGCAACAAGAATGGAAGAAGTGAAAAAGAAACGCATGGTTCATGCTGTCAAGAGCCCAAAGAGCCTCAGATGAAAAGCCAAAATGTTGTCTCCCATAATCTGTGCAAGAGACCACACATATACTGTATCCAACATAACCACTCACAGACAGGACCACAATCAGAGGAGGCCCTGGTACTGATCTATGATAAGTCTCTGAGTTCAAACGGTCTTCTTTCCCGGGACAGATTGTCAACGAGGAACTATCAATCCATCTCCTTTCATTTCAGAAATTGTTTGTTGTTCACTACACACCACGACACAGTACTGGCGCGATTTGTACGAATGCTGAAGAAATTATGCAACTCTTATGAGACAGGCCCAGTTGGTGAACAACAGCTAGTGCCCCAAAATAATTTCATAGAAACATTCAAAAAAGTAAGTTCCTTGATTTAGAGTATTATTATTATTAAGAGTTACCATTAAACGATAATGAATTCAACCAAAGGCTATTGCCATGATTCGATCAAAGATTTCTTTTGCCTAAATCTTGATCGTTGGAAATGAATTAATAACTACTACTACTTTGATAATTGTTTAATTATTTTAAAACCGAGGCTGGGGTCACAACACGGATTGTCTGCTATCTCAGTTTATAATTTCAAAGACTAAAGAATTAATTGAGAAAATTATCTCAAAAAAATCTATATAGTTGATCCAAGTTCCTTTAAACGAAGGCACTGTATCATATCGGATAAAGAACAAAAAGTCTGCAGAGTGCCCTAAGCCGTTTAAATGTAAAGTGGTGAATCATCTTTGTTGAAGAATCCAATGCGAGGAAGAACCCGGATCTTCAGTTCAGACGGGAGAATGAGGGCAGCGCTCTTTCACCCCGCTCCCATCCTGTACCCACTTCATATGTCATTTTCTGCTTCCAATTTTCGGTCACACTTGTCCCAGCTCGATGGCCAGTGCACTGTTGCCAGGACCAGACTCGTGCCAGAGGAATTTCAGCCGGAAAGGCACCAACTAAAAGTGAGTGTCATTACATGAAAAGGGGAAAAAAAAAGAATGCAGTTGACAGCCGTGCGCTAGATCCGAGCCCCACACAGCCAGTGACACCCACGGCAAGAATGTAACACGCACACACAACACTTACACACGCATTCAGCCTCATTTTGATCTGAATAGGCATCGGAGGGACTCCAACGGTTCAAGACACTGCCAGACCAAGCGGCTTTGTTTACCCTGACAGAACTGCGCACACGAACGCGCACACACGCGCACGCACGCACGCAGGCACACAAAACGAACACCAAACCAGCAAAGAACGCATACAAAACAAGCCCATATATGCATCGTTTTCCCGGCACGAGAGCGGTCCTGACCTGACACAAGGCGAACAAACGACTGTCTATAACATGTGGTTAATGAGCACCCTTCATTCTCCAGTTCCACGGGGTTAATTATCGTCATCAAAGACGGATTCAAGAGAGTGGACCGGAGTGCATTACGCCTCTGCGGAAAAGTCATCCCGAAGGAATGTGGAAACCCAAGACCACTGCAGTGGTTTGATTGAGCTTGTAGTGATCTGGTAACACTGGTACCGTGCAAGACCGCCACACTGTTCGCGCGCGTGCGCAGACACAAAATAAACAGCTTGGTTGTGTTTGTGTACATGTTTAAATTACATTGAGGTCATTCCAAGGGATGAACATGCGATATAATATGATAATATAGCTGACACCCTAAATTGCCTAAATTAGTTATGGAGCTTAAAATACTCCGTTGGCCTCTGGACGTGAGCATTAAAGATTAACGGCTGGAATGTTTATCATGAATGGCAGTCTTTTACTTGGCATGGTTAATCTTAACTCCTCTTCCTTGAAACTATGACATGTCGAGAACTTTTTTTGAAGAATGGAAGCTGGCTAACATTACGTAGAGCAGACAGGGGTCTATGATACTGGCCAAAGAAGGGGGACGGCCGCAGAGCCTCGGGAGAAATAGGAACTTAAAGGAATGCGAAGACACATTCTTACACAAACTTCGCTGTGTCACGAAATCCGAGGAATGGTCAATCATAATTTATCACGATACGTTTTCACCAATAAGCACTGGTGAACATATTTACTGTTGAATGATATTCAGTTCTCAATAATCCGGTTTTATATCAGAGGTCACCTAAAAGAGAGGGCCTAATAAAGTCATTGGAACAAAGTAGTCTACATCTCGATTCTATGTGTAATGGAATCATTGTGTAAATACCGACTAGACAAGACAAAAAAATTGAAAATAAAAAAGTTTTTGTTTTCACTGAACAGGACAATTTATCATTAATATGCTTTAAAAATCAGGTATGTGTTCCACCATCAACGTCAACTGTCGATGGAGCAAAGATGACTTCAATAGCAACATGGCTTTTTGAAAAACAAAGCCTTCAGCTCCTTCCCTCAAGGCTCCCACATCTTCGTCTGGTTAATGAGTTCAAAGACAGCTTTATAAAACATTTACAGACACACACGGGGGGGGGGGGGTCTCAAGCCCTACCAGACTTATATGTGACCCCAGGTTAATTCACCTAATAATTATGCTTTGAATCTTTCACCTTTTTCCCCCCACGTGTTACTCCGTCTCAATCCATCTTAAGCCCTTCTCAACAGTAAAATTAAAAAAAGGAAAAAACCCTTTCATCTCTGCAATATCACCTACACAAAATGGAGTCATACACGCCCTTGGAGTTGCTTCCAACGGAAACACTTTGACCAAAACACGCAGACTTATCGCCATCCGTCCAGAAAATGATGGCGTCATTAACAGAGCGGCTGGTTTTCACCGACTCCCCTTGGATTTTGAAGGAAGTTTTGCCCACCGCTCTAATCAGCCATCCGTCAGCGTGATGAGGTTGATGAAAGATGCTTTGAACTGCTCTCTGGGTATCATAAAGCAGAACAAGGGAGTCTTGGAGATAATGAAATGACTGTTGTTAATGGAAAAGCCATTAGGGCTGGAATGTCAACTCTGACTTGTAAAGTCAGGCAACATAAAGATGTCAGAATAGCCATTTCGGGCCAAATTATTTGACCGCAGGGAGCACAGAGGGACTTGCCCTCGCTGTAGAGGTGTAGCCGAGAGTAATGGTGAGGTGTGTACATTTACTTTCATATTTCAGGACATGGCGTGGCCCGAGTAATAACATAGCTTTATGGTTTGATGGATTAGATTGTTATTTATACAGCAACATCTCCCCTTCCATAATCATCCCGGAAACAATTAGGTGACTTATTAACATTTCTGGGGGCTGTAAATCTGACCTGTAAATCTGTCAGCCTTTCCTCCAAAAACACGAGTCTGGCAAATGAATGCATGAATTTCTATACACACTGCACCACAGCCAATGTCCCATTGCAGGGGCTGCCCTGCAAGAGCGATAAGTACAGGTCAGGAATGTCTCTGTGCCTGGGCCAAGCAGGGAATGATGGAAGAGATAGAGGGACGTGACAAGGGAAAGAGTGATGGAGAGGAGGGGGGATTGAATAACACAGAGGCAGAGGGTGAGGCAGAGGGAAGCGGCAGGGAGTGACAAACAGACGGGACCTGAATGGGGGTGGGGTTAGGGAAGATTGAAATTGATCAAGAGTGGGATGTTAAGTCAACAGGGGCAAAGAATAAGAAAACATAGGACGGATGGAGAAAGGCAGGAACTGATCATATAAATATATAATACATTTTCCAAATTTCAGTTGGTTTGGATTTTTTTTTTTCCTTTTAAAAGGGGCTAAAAACGAAATCTGTCAAAGCAGATACAGCTTCCTCCCTTTAACGGCAAAGCAACCATGACGACAGCCATGACAGGCAGAAGGGGGCTTTGTAACGTCTCTCTTGGTTCACAATATGGGCCGTTATCAACCGAGTTTGCTATCTGTGCGCCATCAAATGGACTCTCGGGCTGTGTCTGATCTGAGCCAATATGCAGCGTGCTGAGGCAGGGATTTAGATCAATCTGGACTGCCGAGGTTAGAATGCACCTGGACTGAACAAAAGCATTTTGTGTTTTGTTGTTTATGCTGTACGTGTGGGTGGGTGTCATTCGGGACAATATCTGAGAGCGGTGAAGTGGCAGATGAACTGTAGGGTGTGTACGTAAGATTTTGCATTGTGTTAATGTGCAAAGAAAGGAGTTTTTTTTAAGGACATAAAGAATGGCTATATGCAAGTTGTCAGAGGGAGGGGCAATAGCGAGTGAGTTGTGGGGTTAAGGAAAAACAAGAGTTCATGTTCTTTACTTGCGTTATACATTCACATCTCATCACAAATGGAACCTTTGCATTTCTGGGGCTGCAAGTGTGCTCGTGTAAACTTTATGGCTCAGAACACCACAAAGGAATAATCCAAATGCAAATATCCAAGGGGGCTCTGATGAGGTCAGGCTGAGGGGAGCTGCACAAGTCCCTACCAAATGTCACACAACCCTGTTAAAGTCACAATGCATTTTTTTCCCCTGAAGTTCAAGTCTGAGGTAGTGAAAAGGAGAGCCGCGGACCTTGAGACTCCACTGAAACCATTTTAAAGGGCATTAAAAGGCCAACCGTGGACCAATACTAACAGAGAAGACATTTTCTTTCTTGCTTGCTTGCTCTTCCCCAAATATGTTTTGCCAAGGTTTCTGCCTTGCCCTCACTATAATAGTTGAGAATGGAATTTAATTTCGGGTGCTTAAAGGATCGAGCGGGGGGGGGGGGAACAAAAGCCTGCCTCGTTACTGTGAACAATACACACGGCATACTTGCAGGTGTTTTCACAAATGCTCTTTTTTTTTTTAAGAAAGTGAGAGTAGTCCCTGTGAAATGTGCTCAAGTGTTTTTTGGAAAGAAATATTTTAAATGTAATATCTCAAACAAACAATATTGCATTTAACTTAATTATATTGGAGGACAGATATCACAAACCCTAAACAGCTAAAAACCAAAATGGATAAATACAGTGGAGTCCAAAAGTCTGAGAGCACTTAACCACTACAATTACATTATAAGATATTTAATTATGTTATTTGGTCTAATCAACCCTTTCAAAATACCACATGAAAAAGAGAGGAACGTTAGTTTTTTTATCCCCCAAAAAACCTGCAGATGACAAACAGCTTCAAGTTCTCTGGGAAAAGAACGACTGAGAGTGCAGAGCCAGTGTGAAATAATGAGAAGAGCGGCTTCATTCTGCTGCCGAGAGAGTAAATTAGCGTCTCGCCAAGTCGAGCCGCCAAAAAACGGAGTGTAAACACAGTCTTTTAGCTCTCGAGAGGGAAAAGATGATTACCTCACAATTACAAGACCACGGAGGAGAGAGAAGCCCCATTGCCTCAGTGACAGAAAGAGAGATTACAGGGTGGAGGCTGCACTAATGATGGGGGGGGGAAGCAAAAGTACTGTAGTTTATCCCAGAGGATACACAAGATTGCAGCGACTAACTGAAATGCGTGGCTTACGCGTTGGCGACGCTCTTCCGAAAACGAAAGGTGAAGTGGGAACGCTTTATATGTTGCATGTCTGCCGCCGAGCTAAACAAAAAAAGAAAAAAAAGGTTTTGCCTCGAGGCGATGAGACGCGAACATCCACATCATAGATATGTGTATGTCTATTTTGGAAAAGCAGCACAATGATGCAGACCAGCCAGTGAACATCAACAAAAGGAAGAAAAAAAAGTCCTTCGGAGAGGAGTGATTTTTTTTTTTTTTTTTTTAAACATAGGCTTTAACTGAAGGGGAAGGCTAGCTTTGAGACACACCACTGTCTACCCTCTGCTTTTAAGCCACTAATAAATCCCTATTTACTAATGTGATGACTTTGGGGCAGGGTTGACCTAATCCCACATAGATAGCATGACACAGACTTCCACATCTACTGGCTCATCTCAGTGACGACAAATGTGACCAAACTGAGTGCACAAGCTTGAGCTTGAGAAACTTGTTCATATTATCTCACTGATTACAGACAGAGAAATGGATCAGACCAATGAGGATTGAGAGAAGACAAATTCCACTAAGCTTTGCATACCTTCAATTATTTTACAGATAATCCCAGATTTATCCAAAAATGAAACGTGGTGACACATATTCAGTTTGCATTCAGCAAAAGAAAAATAAAACTAATACCTACATGAGATGTAATTATTATGCATCACTTGAAAAAAAAGCTGTCAAACCCGGTCACAGTCATCAGGCAGAACATGCACGCACACCACACAAAACACATTAGCATCATAAACCAACGGTGCTGACGTCCACCTGTTTTTATAATGCGGTGTTTCGACTGTTGAAGGTCCGCGGCTCACAACACACAGCGCGTTTCATAGAAACAGAGGGTGCATGCACAAATTTACACAAGGCTATATTGTAAAAATATGAATACCTGAGGATATGAGGTCAATGTAATTGGACGAAGAGCTAGTGAGCTGATCTAACCAAAATGACACTGCATATTGTATAAAGGTCAAGTTGTGTTTTCTGTGTTCGGGTAATGTAATCACCGTGTTGTCGAACAAGGGTACAGGACAAAATCGCGTTTATCCACACTGCAAGCTCAGTGATCATGCAAGTAAAAGAGAAGTAAACCGGATGCTCATTTTGGACACCATTTGCATGGACAGTTTATTTTCTCATTCTTGGGCCCAACCATTGTGAAGTGAAGTGATTGCATTGCATTGCATTGCATGCTTGCATTTTGACTTCAAACACTTCAAACTAGACCTGCTCTTTCCATCAGGAGACTACCTTCATGTTCTTGGGGAGCAAATGTGTAGAAATAATTTATTTTGTAGTGTGGGAGAAAAAAAGTTTAAGCGGAAAAAAAACAAACACACATTGACCTTAAGGATGAGACTAATGCCATGTTTAAGGGAACCAATACATCCTCTTTCCAAATTAAAAGAATCAAAGTCTGCTTTGGTTAACTTTATCATCTTAACCTAATGTGACATTCTTTCAATTAGATAATAAAACCTCCCTTTTTAGCCAATACAATAACAAGTTAACAACAATAAGTTGACCTGATCGCAGGGCAGAACGTAGACTGCACAACAGCGCTCTGTAAGGGAGCTAAATTCCTCCGTATCCGCACAGACACCGTGGCCCAGAACAAAGCTTTATCATCAGTTAATGAATTCCATGGCCAGCAGTGCTTGCTGCTCCGGGCAGGTAATTAGTTGGAACAGCAGGGGAGATCAAAGACTACGCTTCCTGTCTTGCCCTCTGGCTGTGACCTCACAGGGGGAAGTCAGAGATTTTACCAGGTGAGAGAAGAAAGGGAAACTCTATGAAGCTTCTGCCCAACAGGCACAAAAGTCAACGTTTTTTGGAACAGTTTGAAACATAGAAACTTTTTGGGGACACTTTTTGATCAAATGAGAAGTGATTAATAAACCAAACAGCTACTTGGAATCTTTGTTAACTTTAGCGTTAACTTTAGCGTTCCCCCCCGGCATCAGTTCCACATTTTCACTTATTGAAGTTTTTGTTCGATATTCTGTGAAATTTAACATTACATTGAGACTAACTTAAGCCCTTAAAGACTGCGACAAAGAGCAGGCAGCGCTGGGCCGTCATTTCACGGCCGAGTTAAGGCTATCACATACTCAGGGCTGGCTGTAGCGCTTATCTGGCAAAGTGGAGCCCAAAGAGGGCGGACAGAGATAGCACATCTGTGTGTGTGTGTGTGTGTGTGTGTGTGTGTGTGTGTGTGTGTGTGTGTGTGTGTGTGTGTGTGTGTGTGTTTTATCTGATGTTCCAAGTCATTACCCAGCCAAGCCCCACAACATGGTGGCTTGTAATGTTTTGGCGCTGCCAAGTGTGGTTACATTTACACAGCACAACATGATCCCACATGGCGATGGCGATGTATTGCCATAGTACCTTTTGAGAAGATGCAAGGACTTGCGCATACTTACGTGGCCCCAGTTTGGGCTTGAGGATGAGCCAGACAATCCTCCCAGCTGAATCTTAATAACCAAAATTGTATATACAAAACAATGTAAACTGCACAGTCACACCCCGAGCTCCCGTTTCCGAAATAACACATTAAGTATTTTTGTGGCACAGAATCAAGAGTCATAGACACTGAAAAATGTCTGTGGGCCTGGCAGGCCTACTCTCCGCACTGACTGAAGGATTAAAAGCCCGTAGGATTTGGCTGGCCTTGGTTTTAGAGTGCTGCTTAATTCTGCATGTAGCACTCACGACATATTTCATTGTACATGAGGGATAATTGAGAAAGCTCCCGTCATGCAGAGCGAGCAACTTATCGGAGTGTTTAGAAGACCGTAAACGTGCCGAATAAATGCAAACACCAGCTGGGTGAATAATGAGCGAGTTACATAAAGTTACATCTTTGTCCCAAAATGCTTCGTCAGTGGGCCCTTGGATGACATCGGGTGAGAAACAGATCAAATATCGATACTAAATGTACTTTGTCGTTTCTTGGCTGGTTTATCCCACTTTGTGTCACTATGTGTCAGATTTGGCCCAAATTATTGTGACAGAATCATTATCCAGTCTCATTATTGACAGCAGTGAATGTCTCTGGAGCCTGCAGACAAACAGACCACAGACTGATTGTTCGAACCCTGCACTGAAGTGCAACAACACATTTAAAAACATGTAGCAAATGAGCTTCTGCAATCAGGCCTAAGTTACAAAAAACAACAAAATGACATTAATATTTTTTTGAAAATGTTTTCCACAATGGTCCACCTGTTCATCACCCTCACTATTAAAGTGCTAGTTGTGTATCATTAACATTTCTTTCTACACTATTCAATACTTGACAGAAAAGCTCTTCCTGGGATGGACCACACTGTGTGCCTGGCACGTGGACATCCTGTTCCTCATTTCTTTCTCCCAGCATTCCAAATGGAAAACATCACCTGCACACGGCTGCCAAGGACAAGGCATACACAATCCTGTCAGGACAAGAGCCACGATGGGGAGGGAGCAACGGTGAACGTGTGGCACTGCCCCCTGTCCTGAACAACTGCCCTCCGATGAGAGCAAGAAGCAAATGAAACATAATCAGAGAGTTTGGGAACGAGAGAGCAAGAGCTCACACCCCCTGCAAACATTCAGGCAAATGCTAAAGTACACAAGACCCAGATGGCGACAAATGACGCCTCAAGTTGCCAGCAACTGCAACTCTTAAATGTAGTAGGGCCAACAAAATCACAGCTCCCCGTAGAAGTAAATGAGTGATGACACGTGAGCACTGATGGCAATACCCTGTGGTCACCCTTGACCTGCCTTTCTATAAATCCTGGCAGTGAAAAATGAGATGGCAATCAATCGAGTGGTGGGTGGACTCCTTTCCCGGAAAAGACATTTCACTTTCTGCAGAAACACACGCGTTCAAAGACACAACCACATCCGCACACAACAAATAAACACACAGCAACATGGCAAATATCAATTGTGCGCTCGTTAGTGAAACTTCGGAAAGCGAGAGGATTTGAACGCATCCTACACAGAGCAACAGTTCAAAGCCCCTCATGTTAAGCAAACAGGATTATCAGTAAAATCGATAGCCCCGTGTTTCTCTGCATGAGGAGGTCAGATAGCCGAGTCATTTTACAGCACATTACTTCACTATTCCAACAATGTCAGCTATGTGATATCTTGGTTGTTCCGTTATCCGCTTACCTGCATTTGTTTTTTTTTAAGCTATCGCTTACCTCACCTCCCTAAATTTGAGCAGCTTGTAATCCCCAGGCTCCATAGGAAACTGAATCTTCCATCTAGTTGAGCCCCCCACCCCCACTCAACCCAAGTGCATGGACCATCAGGACCCACAGGCTAAATAAATCCCCTTTCACGCAGACATCACATGCCAGAGGATTCACTTTGCACAACGACTGGTTGGCATAGTAATACCGAATATATTTAATTTATCGCAAACAGGCTTATTCTTCAGCAATAATAGCAATATAAAATATTGTGGATGTAACAATTCATTGCTCAGGAACAATTGCATGCATGCAAACCTATAAACATCCACTCACCCATTCTGTATAATCGATGCGGCCTTATTTTAAAATGTCAGTGTGTAACCATGACAATTTCCTCTTCGACACCTCGTTTTCCCTCAGCATTGAGCTACGCATGCACTCCGTCTCCCTTCAAACAATACCAGCAGACGGATAAAATGATGAGCCATGTTTCTATCCTCTCAGGAATAAAAGTATTTTGGATTTGAGAGAAAAGGTGGGTCAGCAGCAGTTGATTTATACCATGTAAAGAGTGCCAGAACAAAAATAAAAGAACACAAATCTCATTGCACATCTAAAAACAGAAAGATGGAATCGCAGATACAAAATTCTTGCACTTGCACTGGAAGTGAACAAAAGTTTCATTTTAATTCTGTTATGTTTGCACATAAATAATGTGAATCTTTATTCGTACATCTACAGAGGGTACAGAAGTATTTATTAAATACATATTTATTTTAATTAAAAAAGACTGAATTGAACTCTGAAATATATTTGTCTTATCATATTTAATTGATATTTTAACATGATGTAAATGTAACCAATTGTGTAAAATGGGCATACTGTGTAATAGAATTATAATGCAATTGACAATATATAGTCGTTTGATTTCACCCCATAGCATATCAAATCCCATCATGGCAGATTTGAGATAGCAGCAAATATCCTCTCTTTGCAGGGTGATTTGCATTGGAGGCGAGAGGAAAGCTCAGTGAATCTCACAGACAATACATTCCCTACTCTATTGTCCATCAACATTATGAGAGATCAACATCAGCAGGCAACGGTAAGATGGCGGTTACCAATCACGGCATTGAGAGGAGTTCATCCCCACTTATTGTCGTTACGGGCTGATTGTGAAAGCCCTCCCCACTGTGGGACTGAAACTGTTCTTCAGCCTCTGAGACGAGACGACAAAAACAGAAATAATATGTCAGAAAATATGTCGGATCATGCTGGATTCCTTCTGCATTCACGTGGGAAATTAGCAACACCAGTTAGACTGATGGAACACAATGTGGTGGAGATACAGACATATTGAAGGACGCAGTATATATAATATAACAGCCACCCCATCAGATACAAATACCTATATATAGCTCATCAAGTATCCATTGTGGAGACATGTAATGTAAAGTTATGATGAAAATGAGAACCAAGTTGGGAGACTACTGCAATGTAAGGGAAGCGGCGAAAAGAGCTGCAGATGAGTCTTCTTCTACCCCTTCAAGTATTCATAGGCATGCCACTTGCTACACGACGTGTCCTCTCACTTTCATGGCTATACGAGCCTTGCGTAACACAGCGGATGCTGACCATTGCAGAACTACTGTGTGGTCATGTACGTGTAATTTATAGGCCTGTGCGTGTGGGAGGATGACGAGTAAACATATAATCTGCGCAGAGCGGTTCTGTGGTTCACCAGCTTCCTTCATTGTCCGCTGTATCATTTGGAGCTTTCCAGCGGGGCCGACTGAATGCGCTGATTACTGTCGGAGCTGTGAGTTACGAGGGATGACAAACATACATGCCTTGCGGAGAAAGGGATCCTTCAACCAACTGAAGTCCCAAGCTACGTGTACAGGGCCAGGGGCTTTGCCCGAGGTACCACTAGAACTGATGTTCACCTCCTCCGAAGTGCATCTTCCTACACCCCAGGGGGGCTTTGGGGACTATGGACCTTAAGAAATACTTTTTTTTTTTTCTTTAAGTTTTATTGCACATTTCCGTCGCTGTATTGATAAATGTCTATCGCATGGCATTGGCTAGAAGCAATCTGGACAGAAGGACGGTTGACCGAGGTGCGTAAGGCTATTCTGGAGAAATAGGTATGCAAGGCTCTGAGCAAGTAGCCTGCTGAAATGACAAACTTGCTGCTGATCTGATTCAATGAAATAGTAAAACAAAAAAGAACCCCCCCCGATGTTTATCGTTTTCCCCTGGCTCTGCAAAGCCGGCATCAAGTTGGCCAGTAGCCCTCTGCCAGGGGCTTTGGCCAATATTGAGGATTAAATCCCAGCAAGTCTAAAAATACACCTAGCAGACCAACGTCAGCGCCCAGCCAGCCATCGCACTCACCTCACACTGCCGGACAGCTGGCATGTGTTTTGTCTACTTTTTCCGCTTCTCACTTGGCTTTTACATTTCTCCCTCCAACTCTCGGTTTCTCAGACTCTCACGGCTCTTTGTTTTGTGTTCCCATTTTTGCCCTCAGACTCCCACTCGCAGTTGGTCTCCCCTCCCGACTGCGCCTCTCACTCCATCCCTCTCGCACTCTCTTGCTTGGCAGGGCCTCTTAATTGGAAACAAGCTGTGAGAAGGCTTTCAGTCCGGGGTTAAAATTGCATTTGACCTGCCTCCTGCTGTATCTTTTCTTCTCTTCATTTTGGCTGTTTTACAGGCTCATACATGCTGGCTGAGAGGCGATGTATGAAGGGCAGATTGTGGTGGTGCGTGTGTGTGTGTGTGTGTGTGGGGGGGGGGGGGGGGGGGGGTTTGCAACATCTTGTAAACATCTTCTGACTTAGAAAACTCACAGGCTGAGCTTAAATGAAATCAACATTTTTTATTTCCTATTGGTTTCTTGCTCAGGGATAGGAAAAACAGTGCTATTTTAACCATTTTAGTTCATTCTTCTGTACGGATTTTACAGACTAAACATGTGACATCATTAGCTCTACATGTCATAAATGTCATGAGAAATCACGAGTGTAACAACGTTGCTGGGGGGGAGCCTGAACATTAGAAAAATATTGCCATTTAATATTTAATTTACTGTCCCCATCATTATGATTGTGAGTATATATATATATATATATATATATATATTTTTTTTTTAAAGAAATATAGTATTAAAATACAAAACTTGATTCAGTCAGTTTATCAGTAATTTCTGTTTGTTTTTTTTGCCGCAATGATATACGTTTGTTTTGATCACAATAATTGTGATGTGAAATTTTTATATTTCATTTCATCTCAGCAATTGCACTGCCCATGCAGTATTCATCAGACAGCATCAAGGAGTTCAAGATCAAACCGAACCCCCCCTCCCACACACACACACACACACAAAACTCCAGGATCCCAGCTGCTATTCCCACTCTAGAGTGGAAGGCCACTTCTCAGATGTAATTACAATTTTCCATCAAAAAGGCGACACATACCCATACGCAGTACATCAAATTAAAAATATAAATGCCAAGTCAACATCTGGAGCTTAGAGTTTCAACTATTACACAAAAAATGACATGGCAATTATGGCGAGAGGCTGCATTCAGCCTGTCACAACTTCCTTGTTGTCAGTGGGAGAGGATAAGAGGGATTTGTTGCACAAAGGGCCACAGCCAGGCACAGAAACGTCATTATTTCCGCCCAGTTAGACAACAGACTGTACCGTCTGACCCATATGGCTGCGTATCAAGAGTACAACTCGTGTCGCGATCAAACATGTCAACCTGCATGAAAAATGTCAATCAAGCGATTCATTTTTGATCCATGCATGACTTAAATTTGACATTCACTATGGAATAAGCTTACATAGAGCACAAAACAGCTTTTAAAATATGAAACGTACAAAAAATGGCCAGTGTGTTAGCTAACTCTTAACCTAAATCGGTCTGTCTGACAAATAACGGCAGCTCAGTTAATATTATCTCAATTTGCAACATGTTACAAAATGCTTACTCCAGCTTGTCTGCTGTTTACGGTACTGTACAAATTACATTCAATTTTCATAAGGAAAGATGAATCATGACCAAAAAACAAATATTGATCTCCTTGGCAACTGCCAGCCTTGACTACTGTCCCACCCACGTCTTTGGCCCCTCCAAGTCTTGCTGCTTCGAAAAAAAAAAAAAACATGCACATCTTAGTGCCAGGCCAGGGATATATAGCGGGTCTGGGTATGATTAAAGCTGAAAATAATTCCGCTTTTTGGGGACTGATGAATCAGTCTCGTCAGACCTAATGTCAAACATTGGGATTTCCCCCTCAAAAAGGCAAAATCACAACCCAACTTGAACTCAGAACCGACTCAATGAAAGACGTAATGTAATGAAAGTTCCGTGTTCCAATTTATGGTGACGAGTGCACAGAAGGCAATATTTAGCTAGAACCTTGGTGAACCAAGTGTAATCACCGACAATATGTTTACCTGACCCACCCCATCCACAGCCTCTTTAATTACCTGCCAGAACACAGAGAACAACTATGAGGGCATACAATATGGTTATTAAATCATCTGTCATGGGCAGCAACGCTGCACCTAAGCAATCAAGGTGATACAAATGCAAATGCACAAAGGATTGATAGGTCATATTAATTGCATAGTGTCATGGACTATGAACAGAACTGAAAATGAGGCAGTAGAGGGCCACTTTTTCACTCATAATGAAAAGATGGTGCACTGCAAAAGATGAGTCCCAGCAGCAATAAACTGTGCTTATAAAACCAGAGTACTCGAAGGTATTTTTACCAGATCCACTCCAAACAAACTTCCCATGAAAAATGCATAAGTGGCTGAGAAATGCACTTTTCCCTCTGTTTCTCCTCTGCACAAAAGCCATGGGAAATACATATGATGAAAAATGTGCCTTTTCATTTCAAACTTTGAAATCTAAATGACTCAGTATGTGTTCTCGCAAACGTATTCATAATCCAAGCAAGACCTGCACCGTCATACGTTCCAAGGCAATAAAAGATAGAATGAAGCCCATATTACAGAGTGTATTCAAGGTAAAAATGCTGACTGTTTTTTTTTTTGCGTTTTTTAATAAAACGTATGAACATGGAATGGTGAGTCATTGCAACGGCAATCACAGAGCCGGATCGAAAGCTATGTCAAAGGGGAGAGTCTGCGTGGCAAGACAGGACGCTGATGCGATTGTGTTACACATAGGCATTCTATTAGAAAAACCCACACGGACGCGTTGGTTAGTTTGGTTCAGCATGGTGGTCATCCTTTTGGCAACATAGTGGGAGACGGCCATGTTTTCGATTAGTAAGAAAACTCATTTAAATGTGTACATGTGCAGGATTTTTCGTAACTATATTAGTTTCACAAGCATACAGACTTTGCTGGCGCTCTGCTAAGGATAAGGTAAGGTTGGACGAAGTAAATTAGTTTTATATAATTTAACAGGAATTCTGCAGTGGACTGGGGATCAAGCCAAAGCCTGTTGACTGATGGTTGGTGTGGCTTACTGAGGATGTACTGGCTGAAAGCCACAGAATATTCTGTGGCCATGCAACGAAGCTAAGCTGGCGAGGGCTAGAGAGTTACCTAAAGCCTTTTCTCCCCCAACTCTACTTAATGACAGGGGGATTAATTTTTCCTTTGAGTTGTGGCTCCGATACCACCCATCTCCCCGTGTGAAGTCTTTCCCTGGCAGCACTTGGCAACGAGCACTCAGCTGGCAGGGAGAGTGCCGATAGCTCATGTCTGAAGATTGATATTAAGAATGTTATTCTCTTAATCCAGCGCATGAAAACACATTAGCTGATGTTTACCTGCAGGGGCACACTCAATCTTGAGGAGTGTTGCTGAGCAAACACATCCATGACATAAAAACACATAAAACAGCACAAAGAGAAATGTTGAGAAAATGAGGAGAACTAACTCATTAATTAATCACACTCCTGTCAAGGGGCCCCTTTTTACCAAAGAAAACTAAAATTAACACAACTTTACATTGACCCCTTAACATTGAATGAAATGGTCCGTCACACAAACTGAACAAGTGACAACACTATTGCGGGATCAACCACGGCAGGCCCCCATACCACGCAGAGGTCACACGGGACACATGTTGGGGCCAGGGCATTCCTGCATGATGCAGTTTGTCTGGGAAATGACTGAGCAAACAGGGGCCCCGAGTGGCTTCCCCTTACTGGCACCAGCGCTTTGTCCCCGTTAATCCGCTTCAAAGAGCCACAGTCAAACACCCAGCGCCATGCAGTCAACAGTAACAACACACCACAGTCTAGGGGTACATGAAATGAATCCCACTGGCCAAGGCCAGTTTGCTCATCAGATTTGCGCACCGAAAACCAAATGGTTTTTGGTGATGGTCACAGAGCAACTTTTTGAAGTAATGGGGCTGTGCAATATTGCCTTCAGAGGGGATGGGCACAAGTTCGAGAGGCTGTATTACAGGGCTTTTTTTACAGTTAGGTAAAATTGTAGCAAACTGTGCGTGCATTAGGATAACTGGTAGCAGAGATTGTCATTTTTTGTTCCATTTGCAATTCCAGCCAGAGTGAATCGGAACTCATAATACACCAACAGGCAGAAAGGTGGAGATGTTAACAGCAAGATTCACTGGTAAATAGCTGGCTTTATACGTAGATGGGTTGATATCAATTGAACTCCATTAATACAGTAGCTCTTAGGGCTGACATTAAAGCAAATCAAGTTATCTGTGCCTCGTGATGCATAATTTGGTCATTTAAGTCATATGATAGGGGAAGTATTTAAAAGTAACAAATGACTGCTGTTCACTAAATTGTTTTTTTGCTTTTAAGTAAAACATTAGCGTGAAATTGGTTTGAATTATATATGAGAAAATTAGATCTTGAGAGAGCTCTGGTTATTTTGCATTTTGAAATACTTTCTCTCCTGTGTCTGGGTAGTATATTGAACACTAAATGCCAAAATCCCACACTAGAGGCTCTCAATCCTATCAATAGCAAATAGCAAAATAACAAGCAAAAAAGGGAAAACGACAACATGGGAACAATATTGATGGGAGCCATAAATTCGGGAAACTGGACAACATTCATTTCAATATATGCGTGTTGTTGACACGGCCCACGGTTACAGAGCCAAAGCTGATAATCTTACGAGGTCTAGTCAAAACCAAAGGGAGTAAAAAAAAAAAAAAATGTTTTTTTATTCCGATGCCTACGAACGCAGTAATAAACCCCAAAAAGCTGCATGAATGGAGAGGGCCTGAATGTCACCTATAAATAGTTGTACAGAACTCACCTGTCATATTCTGTGTTGTCTCTGTCACAACGTGCGTCCTTGTGCTTCTGCCAGTCCTTTCCATGCTTACAGGTGGTGAGGAGGACCACATCGTCCGAGTTATGGACATGATACAAAGCGTTCCTAGTGTCTGAGCCTATTCCAGTGAGGTACCTCTTCCCCTTAAAGACGAGCATGTACTTCCGGTAAGGGGGAATGGCGTTGTGTTTCAGGTAACCTCTTTGGCCCCCTATCCTGGGGTGGTCTCGGGAGAAAAGGGGAATAGACACGTCAAAGTGTGGCCGATAGTTGTCCGTGCTGATGCTGGCCTTGGCCAACATGGCGAGGCCCACGTCCAGGCCGAGGTCCTCCGTGTAGTCGGGCCAGGTGCCCGAGTACAAATTGAAGATGATGTGGTTTCTGCCCCCGTTCCACAGAGGGAGGCTCTGGATTTTGGCTCTCAGGTTGTGCACGTACTGGGGCGAGAGCTGGTCGCGGTCCAGCGTGTCCAGGCTCAGGACGAACAAGCACGCCCGGCCCGGGTCGGGCGTGTAGAAGCGGGACCCTTCGATGGAGGACAAGATGTTCTGGTAGCTCTCCGACATCTTCTCCCCCTTCTGCTGGGGGTAGACGTACACTTTGAACCCGTGCCTCTGACACAGGGAGAAATCGAAGCAGGACTCCATCCTGCAGCGTTTCCCGGTGTAGACGCCCGACTGGGCGTCCCTCTTCTGCCTGGGAGACAGGTGTCCATTGTGCTCATCGGTCCAGTCCTGCTCCCAGGAGCTGAAACGCTGCAGGTACCCCGGCACGCGACGCCACCGCGCCCCGGGGTGATGGAAACCGGCGAGGCTGCGGTCATCGCGCCGGCTGGGTCCCCGCCTGGACAGCGGCACTTGTATCCCTCCGAAACAAAACAACAGGATGAGACACGCGCCGGCGGAGAACAGGATTAAGTAGCGTTTTTTGGCCTGCATGTGTCCTACGATCTGAGATAAGACGCCCGGCGATAAATCCAAGTAGCCCCGAAGTTTGGGCTTCACCACCTCCTGCGGGAACGCTCCGCCATCTTCCCCCGGGCTGCGCGCTCACGTCTCCCACCTTCTGCTTCGGATGCCTTTCACAAGTCCGGGAGCTGATCCAACGCATGTGGGCGATTTATAATGTCCATCCACCCGCTCTCCTCGTCAATAGCTGTATCGATTAGCTGACAAACTGGTTCTCCAATGACACGAGAGAGTGACCCGATCCACTCCAATCAGGGCATCTACTTTCTACTTTCCTGTCATGTTAAAACAAATCCAGGTTCACTTTTCCCTAACCAGTCATTGCGGAACAAGGTGTTGCTTTCTAACCAAGCCAAGCCACTCAGTAACTAAGAACCGCACAGCACACGTTGAGCACTAACTTGAGAGTGTGTAGCGGCAGTGTGTACCAGACTTGTTGCCTGGACAGTTAACTATTGTCCCTGCTGGAAATTAGCACCCAAGAGGGCACCGGAGCCCTAAACACTCGGCATTTAATCGTCAACGTGGCAGGATTTGTTTCACTACACGTATCGAAAGACACAAGTCTAATTGGAGCTGTTTGGTAAATGTGCACAGCGGATTTCTGCAGTCGATTTAGCTAGCTACTAGGCTAACTACCTGGCTAGTTTCTGAAAACATTCTCAGTTAGCTTGTTAGCTAAGCGGCCGCGTCAAAGTAGCTGTAACGCTGGTCGGGAGTGAAGACAGCCGTGTATGCTCCGTCATGTCTCCTCGTCCGTCCACAACATGTCCGTCGCCCTGTCCGGGTCACCGACGGCGGCCCGACGTCTCCGTGAACCTCAGCAGGCGTGTGAAGCGTTCGACCAGTGTCTCCCGGGGACACACACGGACTCACACACACATACACACACACACAAACAGGCGGTGCTGTGGAGACTCTGTCGTCCACGCACGGCGGCTTCCACCAGGACGAGTGATGATGATGATGATGATGATGTGACGCACGCTGCCTTCTTATTGGCTCCCCGTGCATCCGTGGTGGGCGGAGGTTCCAGCGCACCCATTCAAACCCAGGCTACACGGAGGAGCGAGAGAGAGAAGGAGCGAAGGGAATGATCTGCAGTGATTTCAGCTCTGCCAGGGGGAGCTCGGACCCTCCACCTCTCTGTTTCACCAGATCTTCTTAGATTAGACAGTGAGGGGACATTTGGAATGTAGGCTTCTCACCAGTCCATTAAAGTACGGTGGGGGAGATAATTCATTTTTTATTGTCAAGAATGAACTCTCGAACCAATCATATTCGTTTCTGCATAATTATCAACACTGTTTTGATGAGATTAAAATAGAAAAACTACACACATGTACCAACGATACCCCTTATGGGAATGCTATTCTACTTCCTGTTCAGTGCGTAGGTAGTCAATAAGTCAAGATCTTTGGCAAGGGCCTTAATTAAAATAGAAACGGTCCTATCATTCCACATTGCACTGACGTTAGGCCCATTAAGTTTCATGAGCATTTTTTGCAACTCCTTATGTGTTCTTATTGTATATATTGTATATTGTTTGTTTGATGAAAGACTGTATACTAAAAGTTGCAGGACTGCACATGACTGTCTAGTAACCATTTATCATCTTGGCACAGGGCTGGTGGAATGTTTCAAAGAGGGGTCTGATTCAATATTGTACTTGAGCTTGTTATTGTGCTGACAGGTGATTCAACACCGTGATTGACTATGGCCGGATGAAGGACTGTGGCCTTCAGCACAACACTGGGTCCTTGGGTCTTAGCAGCGCTGCTCTGTCGTCAAAGAGCTAAAAAGATCATAAAAAAACATGAAGTAAGAATTTAATAAGAGCTTGCATTAGTGAATGTAGACCAGCAGGACAATTGGCCGGGTCTTTTGTGGCATTTGGGAAGCCATGATATGTTTTTTACAGCTGCTCTGGTCTGAAAGACAAGAAGGGATTTTGCAGGAGCGGGGAAAGAGCAAGGAGGAATGTGAACCTGCGTTCCTCAGGAGCTGTGGACCAGTTATCTGCACTACCCCAGTTCCCCATGGACCACTGATCAAAGTCGGGGATGGATATGACGGCCACCTCCTCGTTCTCTACCACCTCCCTTTTCTTTTTGTTTTCCCTCACATGTTCTCACTCTCCCAACCCCTGTATTTTCCCTCTCTTTCTCTCTCTATTGTCCCCTCAGCTGCTCTCTGGCAGTCTTTCCATTATTTTTTTTCTTTTCCATCCCTTTAACTGATCAACAATGGAATGTAAATCTGAGGAGTTAGGGCAGGATAGAGATATATGGATGTTACTCAGCTTCTGGCACCACACAGATGAGGTGTGCTTTGTTTATATGTCACTGAATTTGAATTCTCTTTCAAGTCATCTATCCATGTGGAATTATGACAGTCCCTCACTTCATGGTTTGAAATGTATGTTTGCACTTTGGATGCCTCACTTCAAAACCAACATGATGACAATGTAAGGGCAAAGCAACACACAATACAGACAGTTAGGTTCCAAGTGCGTGTGCGCGGGCGCACACACACACACATCATGAGGTTCTGCTTTTGTCCAGTTATCTGCAGCATAATGAGAATGTGGAGATGCCGTCTCCCTGCTGTTGCATTGTGTTTGCAGAGCGGAGCACTGGCCAGATTTAGAGCAGCAGGGTGACTGAGCCAGAGCAGCACTCCCGCTGTGTAATAAACACAGCCCTGCCAGTTTCTAATTTGGATGCACCCAGGTCAGCATAGTTTTCCCAGCCAGCCAGCGAGTCAGCCAGCCTGCCAGATAACCAAATGGTGATTTATTATTTCCCCCAGAGAACATTTTGAGGTCACCAATTTGTTAATAAATGAAGATTTGCCATTGAAGATTCCACTAATATATCCACAATAAAATATGAATATGATAATGCAGGCACACACACATACACTCATTTGTGTAAATGCTTTGTACATGCGTGTCTCTTTCATGTGGCGCATGGCCTTGGATGTGATAATTTAACGTCCCCTGGTGACTGAGACCGTCGGCCTTGGCGAGGAGCCTCATCCATATGTGTGGCCGCTGAAATGCACAAATCACATCGCAGTGTATCACGATGAACGGCGAAAGAAAGAGTTGATGAGACAAATGGAAGTAGAAGTGTATCGATTCAGAAAGAGACACAGAAAGGGTTTAACTGAGGGGCTGCTTGATACACTGAACATCTAGCACATGCCCTTTAGTGGGAACAGTTCAGGTAGATTGATATTGTCTAAAATCCTACTCAAGAAGTCTCCAGAATATTTCTATATCGTTCTTGCAAGTTGTATGAAAAGATCAATATAACTCTTGTTAGCAGATTGCAATCTCAATATAAATACTGGACACCAGGGGATATGGCCAGTCTTCTTCTGTTCAAAGCTACCAGCAGCTCAAAAGTGCTCTGATTTTGTTTTGCTGATTAATTTAAAGCGACAAGCAACTTGCTGTTCTAACCCATTGTTTTTTTGGAGAACAACCTGAGGCTGAAATACAGGATATATGTTTTTTTTTTAATATATTTTTTATAATGGGCCAAGCTGACCAGCTGCTGGCTCTAGCTTCATGTTTAGCGAGCAGATGTCTTTGGTATTGGTGTTCTCATATAATGTTCGGCAGGAAATCAAAAAGCCCTAGCTTGTCAAAATGTAGAACTGCTCTATTGAGAGAGAAAGGAGAGACCAAGAGAGAGAAAATACTGATTGCTGCCAGCTATCAGCTGTATGAGAGCTCCATATGTATTAATGGAGAGGGCTCTCTTTGAACTGATTTATTCTAAAAGGTACTTGATTTATGTAGTTATGGCTAAAAGTCACTGCTTCCATCATAGTATTCCGAAATAAAGATCACATGGATCATCGTGTTTCATTTCAATATCACAGTGAGAGATTAAAAGTATGTTAATATTGTTGATATGATATCAGCATAAATGCCCTCAGACATCAGGGCACAATTAATGGTTGATCCCCGATGAATAATGAAAGTCCAATTGTGATTTAGCAGTAATTTCTGTGATATGCCTCAGCTGTAAGGGCCTGTCACATAAATTTGAATGGCAGACACAAAAAGCTTTCACCCTGCTGTGACCCTGATGAAATTCACAGTGAATTATGATGCTCTTTAAAGGGCTCATATTCTGGTCTTTCTTCGGAATGAAAAGCAGACATCTTTAAGCCAAACGTGATTTGCTTTAACACCCAGTAGTTTTGTTAATTTATTGACTATTCCATTTTTCTTCAATGGTGTAATAGTGGATTTGAGGGGACTGTTTAAAAGGCAGAGTCAAAATGGTAACGAGACAAATGAGTAATAATAATGTGAAATAAATGATTATCATCGACATGGTCATCATAATCATGCTGAATATGTCATAATTATCCACACACATTCCTCATTTATCTGCTCTTTCTGTTCGACAGTTTGTGTTTGTTTGTTGGAAAAATGATCGATACCAAATGAAAACAACAGAGAAAAACTGTGAATGTGTATGTGTGTGTGTGTTTTTGTGTGTGTAGGGATATTTGTACAATATGCTCATCACCTTGTGTGCATGCAACAGTGTCTGTATGTTGGAATATCTCAATCACAGAGCACAGATCAGGTTCAATTATACATGCAATAACTTTTAGGTCTCAGCAGGCCTTGAAACCATTTATATGCTAATATGTATGACAGCAGTAATGACTTGCAATAAAAAGACATCTGCAGCTTGATCAAATCTGATATTAGGGCATTACCACAATCACCCTCAGCTATTTGTCCTGAAACCACTTGTTCATCTCGAGCCTCCTTGTGGGAAGTGTTTTGGCATCTAGTATTGGTGGAGTAATAACCCTTCTCCTGGCCATTTATGTCTGAGTAATAGAGTTGTTTTTGGGTTAGCTGGGTACTTCAAACGAAATTGAAAATAGACACATTTTTCTATTGGGTGAAGTCAGTCTTGGACGAGAATATATCACAACCATAGACATCATCAAATTGTATTTGCATAGGTGAAAATCACAAATCAGAATTGACTTAACAAGCTTTAAAATCTGTGCTATGAGTGACATCCTCTGTATTTAGAACCCCTTAGATTGAGTAAGGAAAACGCTCCCCCTCAAAAAACCCTATAGGGGAGAAAAATATAGTTTCTACTTGACTGAT
>JAFBJU010000147.1:825206-874010 GCA_016785305.1 Colistium nudipinnis
TAGTGCACGCAGGGTATGCATTACCCCTCCAATAATTTCACAGTGGATAAGTATTCACAACCATTGGTCAACATAAACCGTCCTAATTCAATTTAAACAACAATATCAAAGGAGACACAACAAAGTTAATCACTCGAATGTAATTAAATGCCAGCCATACATGGCAGCTTATTTGAGCTGTAATTGGATTTGATACATGTCTGTGAAATATTTGCTGACACGTGAGCTGAAAGAGCAGGGCAGAGTGTGTTTCCTGTCCAATTCCAACGAGTGGAGCCTGCTGTGTGGAGCTCTCACTTCAAGGGGCCTGGAAAAGATCAATCAGGAAGAATAGCAGTGAGACTGGACTACAAATTGAGCAGCCTTTAATCACAACACACAATTCACAGCGGTGTGAAAGTTCCCGCCATGAAAGGGTTTAATCACGAGTCAAGCCAAATAGAGTCAACTCGCTAGTAATAAAGGGCACACAGGGCCTAAGGGGAAACACGCAAATGCGTGCGCATTGGCTAATTCATCGAGGCTCATACACACAAACACAGGCATGTACATATGTCCGTGCTTGCATACGACAACCTTTAAAATAAACTACCTATAGCTGGCAAATCTACTGAAAACTCCAGTTAGTTTATCATTCTCTGATTCCCTCTTTACTTCAACGTCCTTAGGGCGGGGTTTATCACACCAAGTTGCTCACAGCTAAGAGGCAATCACTATTTATCAGACAATTCCAGAGTTTCACTGACTAATGATAATTACCTGACCCAACAGTCAATGGCCAGCACGCTACTCAGGGAATGAGAACTAAGATCTGTCAATGTTCCTAATGGGCAGCGACGCGAGGGTCATTTGGTCGCTTTTCATTCGATGGCTAAATGAATCCACAATGTGCATTTGAAATATTACTATATTACTGTGGTACAATTGCACCGTGACCGGTGTTACTTTGGACTGGTACATTCATTTTTGATTTATTCCAGACAATCTCTGTTGCAAGTGTTTCACACTAAAAGCAGATCTCAGACAAGAGTCCACAAAGGCCAATCATGATAACAAGACGAGAAAACCCAGAGGGCACCAGAAGGTTAATAAAGAAGGTGTGTGCCCTCATTAGTGAAAACATTTCATGATGCTTCCCAGGAAGCCCATATACAGTAGCTGACCCAGGTGTCGCTGAGAATGTGACCTTGGTGTGATGGTAAATGGGTAATATATCCAACAGCCACGGGGACACAGTGTGTAGTTTGTGGACAGCCAGGTCAATGAGGAGGCCAGCTATGAATCTAAATTGCACCTGTCTGTCTTTCCCCCTTGTCCCGCCATAAAATGCACGGAAATAATGTTGCACCAGTGGCTGAAAGAGATTAGAAGCGCGCCGTTCACGACATTAAACGCAGCTCGGCTTGCCGTGTGTCACATCCTCGGCCTCCCATTCACCTGTCAAGCTCCACTTAGGACTGATGAGTATATTGTAAAAGTGTCGTGAAGATAATCAAAAAAAAAAGAAAGAAAAAAAAATACCCTTAAGCTGAGAAAACTTTGCACACCAAGGCACACCAAAATGCAAATAGAATGATGCAGCTTTGATGCAGTGTGGAGAGATTGGAGGCATCAGCCGGTTGGAGAGGGACACCGCCATGCTGGGAGGTGACAGGATCAAACCAACAGCTCTCTCCATATGACGGTTATTAACCTCTGGCTCACACTGCTTAAAGGAAGTGGCTGCCAGCGTGTTAAGACTTATTGGCAATAAAAGTCCAATTCAATCAGACCTTGAAGGAAACATGAGGGGGTTTCATTTGACCACATATCGGTCATCTCGCGGGCTGTCAGCTTTTTAAGACACAGCGGCCCACCGACTCCAGTATTTATAAGTAGGGTTCATTTCATTTGCTGTCAAACCCCTTTTTTCCTTCCGTAGATGATGATGAATAATGAGTGGTGCGCCGTTGAAGGGACAGTAAAGATATTTCAGATGATATTTGTTGGCTACGGGCCAGAGCATATACCATCTCTTTCGGGGCTTTTCCACAGCACGTCGGTATACATTCAAATTCAGGCTTGTTCTCACTACTAAAAACCCTGCGAACCTCTGAGAAACAGTGAGAGCCCCACTCAGGGTAGAATGGATCTCTGTCGCCATCTAGTGACACATGGACAAGGAAAAGTTATTTTTTTAATTGTTATTACTCGCATTGCAGAGGCTTGAGATTGTTAAATGTATTAAAAAATACCAACCAAACTGGAGCTGACATTTTTGGGAGGACGCTGTGGGAAAAATATTAAACGGTAAAATAAACAGCTGCGTTACAAATTAATCCGAAATAACAAAACATCAGCTCAGTTTTCATGGTGAGGATGGATCCTCGGTTTGGGACTTTGTTCATTCTGTTTTTAGCCCATTACATTTAATTAATAATTTTTTTTAAGGTTGAGCCTATTCCTTTATTCGTAATATTTAGAAAAAATCGAGCCTTCACTCCAGGAAAAAGAATAATTTTCACCGGACTTAAATGTTACATAAGTGAATATATGTTTTTTTCTTGTTGTTATTAAGACGTTTAAGAACAGAAAACAGTACATATTATTATAATGATGTTATATTGGGTTCGTATCAGATATTGAAAATAAAAAAAGCTATTGTCCAAATAAAGAGCAGTTTTGTAGTCAAACTGTTGGTGCAGCTCGTGACGTCATGTTTGTCATAGAGCATCTTCGACTCAATGTGTGCTTTTATAGGAATAAAAACAGAAGTTGTAGTCTATATCAGAATGATAATGACATCACCGCAGATCAATAGGTCAAAGCGCTAATCACATTTGTTCCCGCCTGTCACCGGTGCGTTGAATGACTAGAATCAAACACACCCAGCGAGTCACATGATTGGTCATGAGGAAGTAAACAGGGAAGAGAATATCCTAAGAGGCAAGGCTTTTTTTTCTTCTATTTGGACTTATTTACATGTTTAACTCATTCGGATCACACTGCAAATCAAAAACACTTATTTTACCGCGATGTGTTGTGCTTCGTGGATCGTCCTCATATTTAAGCTTAATGCATGTAGATATCAGGCTGAATGCTAACGTTAGCTTTGTAGCTTTGTAGTGGAAAGGCAAAAAGACAATGCTTTAATGTGTAATATCGATTGTTAAGGTCCCTATTCAGAAACCAAACAGTACATCCTTTTATAATCAGCTGATGTTTTCAATGTGACGTTTCATCCAGAACCATGAAAGTTATGACAGTGGTGCTAAATTTAGGTCAAACGTCAAATGTAGTTTAATTAATCAGCGTTATCAAAATCTGAGCACTATACATTTGCAAAGTAAAGATAATACTTATGTATAATTATAACCTGAAGCTAACGTAGGAGACAACATTTAGCATGAGCAAGGACTAAAGTAATCCACCAGAGGTGTTCAAACATCTTTATTTTCTGTTTGTCAGCTTTGACATCTGCTGAAAAAAAGAACACCGGGACACGGAGTGGCTGTTTTGTGCCTCCTCCTCATCCTCCTCTTCCTCCTGCTCCTGCAGCTGCAGCCATGGTGGACTTCCTGGCAGAGAACAACCTGTGTGGCCAAGCCATCCTCAGGATCGTTTCCAGAGGGAACGCCATCATCGCTGAGCTCTTGCGCCTCTCTGACTTCATCCCCACAGTTTTCAGGCTGAAGGACAAAAGTGACCAGCAGAAATATGGAGATATAATCTGCGACTTCAGCTACTTCAAGGTACAGATTAGATTAGGAGTCGCCCTTGGTCTGAGAGGATAATATTTTACCATGTGGAAAATGTGTACTTGCTGCATGTTTATTTTTTTGAATCAGATCATACAAACACTTATATTTACGTGTTGGTAGTAGTAGGTTGAAGAAAATGCTCAGTATTTTTACGTACTATTTCCTCTTCAGGGTGCTGAGTATTATGAAGCGAAGCTGGAAGCAAAACCTGAGCTTCAAGACCTGGACGAAGAGTTTAGAGAAAACAACATTGAGATTCTGTCGAGGTTCTACCTGGCTTTTGAGAGTGTCCACAAATATATAGTGGATCTTAACAGGTGAGACAGGAGTGGGGATTCGAAAGGCTTTGGTCCAGTTCACTTTCAGTTAAGTGAAACTGTGAAAATAAGAAATCGTTCATTTAACAACACGACAATATAATATTATTCCTTTCTGTTCTCCAGATATTTGGATGACCTACATGAGGGTGTTTATATTCAGCAGACCCTGGAGACTGTGCTGCTTAATGAGGATGGCAAACAACTTCTAGTGAGTAACACAAATAACAAAACAGAACAGCAAAGCATTTTTCAACGTTGCAGGAATAAACTAATGTCTTATTTATAACAACAGAATTAATTTAAATGATACATTGAGGTTGACTAAAGAGAGTCTAAACAAGGATTAAAGTTGACTTTTTTCCCCCTTTTCCATCCAGTGTGAGGCTCTTTATCTGTACGGTGTCATGTTGTTGGTTATTGACCAAAAAATTGAAGGTGAGGTCAGAGAGAGGATGCTGGTCTCCTACTATAGATATAGGTAAGCCTGTGACCCCGACCATCCTTTTACCTCTTCCTTTATCAGTTCCACTACTAACTTTTTTTTATATTTTTAAAATGTTACACACATATTTGCAATGTTTTGACATAAGCTGATACTTGTTTTTGTTTTATCATTATATTTAGCGCTGCCCGTTCCTCGGCGGACTCCAACCTCGACGACATCTGCAAGCTGCTCCGTAGCACCGGCTACTCCAGCCAACCCGGAGCCAAGCGGCCGGTCAACTACCCCGAGAGCTACTTCCAGAGAGTTCCCATCAGTAACACCTTTATCAGCATGGTCATCGGGAGGCTGCGCTCTGATGACATCTACAACCAAGTAAGAATCATTCTGGCAAACATATATTTTTTAAATTATAGAGCAGAGAGGACAAATGTGGTCTGGACCTAAAATCACATTTTTCCCCCCCTCGCGTATCAGGTCTCTGCGTATCCTCTGCCCGAGCATCGCAGCACGGCGCTGGCTAACCAGGCTGCCATGCTGTACGTCTGCCTTTTCTTCAGCCCATCCATCCTGCACACCCAGCAGGCCAAGATGAGGGAGATAGTGGATAAGTACTTCCCTGACAACTGGGTAAGGTGCTTTTTTTTTTTAACGGGACTGAAAACCTGCTATCGTCTCTGCTTAATCTGCACAGATCGTGTCATGCTCTTCGATTGGCACTGCATACAAACAAGTTTACCATGCAGTTTGTTTCTTTTGTGTATTTTATGTGCTGTGCTGTGTTGCCTGCCTGTCTGCAGGTTATCAGTATCTACATGGGGATCACAGTGAACCTGGTGGAGGCCTGGGAACCGTACAAAGCTGCCAAGATTGCTCTCAACTACACCCTGGACTCTGCTAACATCAAAGAGCAGGTACTAAAACAAAAGTGTCACTGTCACATTTGTTCCCTATGTCTTTCAGTGTATACTACTATTCTATTGTATACAGGTACTCATAATTGACTCCGTTAAAAAAAAATGTAACTCTACGGAAAAGTGAATTAAAAAGAAGGTTAATGTTTATACATTTGAATGAAAGGTATTTTGACGAGCAAACACGCACTGTGGGTCGATAAGGGACTGTGCACTCACAAACTTTGTCGTTCTCTGTAAATGTATGTTTTATCGGCTCCCAAATAACAACCACCACTCCATCGCTGTGCGTGCAGGCCACTAGATATGCATCCAGCATGGAGTCTCTGAAGCCTCAGGTGCAGCAGCTGCTTAAGGAGGGTTGCCTGAGGGAGGAGATCATCCTGGACAACATTCCCAAGCTCCTCAACTGTCTGAGGGACTGTAACGTTGCTATCCGCTGGCTCATGCTGCACTCTGCAGAGTCAGGTGAGAATCCTGGGCCGATTTTTCCCTTTAAAGCTGTATAAAAGTAGCTCATTCAAGAGTTAAAAGTAATGTGAATCACGTAAGGTAAAAAATAAAAAAGTGTGAATTATAATTTTTTCTTTAAATGTTCTATAAGCAGCATGCGTTTTGACGTTTGTTTATTTGCACTGTCTGTCTTCAGTACATTGGTTAAGAGTTCCAGACTCGTGACTAACTTTACGTTACTGATGTTATTGAATACAGTTGATTAAAGCAGCCTTTTTTTTTGCCTGGTAGCATATGACCCGAACAACAAGCGACTGCGTCAGATCAAGGACCAAGTGCTCAACGACTCCAAGTACAAGCCCAGGATTCTGTTCCAGCTCCTGCTAGACACTGCGCAGTTTGAGTTCACGCTCAA
Source organism: Colistium nudipinnis (assembly GCA_016785305.1). Lineage (NCBI taxonomy): Eukaryota > Metazoa > Chordata > Actinopteri > Pleuronectiformes > Rhombosoleidae > Colistium > Colistium nudipinnis. Next base: position 831,491 of record JAFBJU010000147.1, read on the forward strand.
AGAGGTGAGAGTCCGTCATCAATGCTGGAAAAGTGCAAAGTCCGTATTAAAGGTGTAAGCCAATTGTGTTTGTCTTCAGGTGTGCTCGCTCTGCTGTCTATCGGCATACAGTCAGACAGCATATGGCTTGGCAGTCTGTCATTAGGAAAACAAATTGAATATTGTCATTACACATCTCATCTGACTAATCCCCCCTCATCCACCAAACACCTGTGTTGTACTTCCTCCAGATGTTCAAGCAGATGTTGTCAGAGAAGCAGATAAAGTGGGAGAGCTACAAGAAGGAGGGATCGGAGAGAATGACCGAGCTGGCCGAAGTCTTCTCCGGCGTCAAACCGCTCACCAGGGTGGAGAAAAACGGTGAGGCAATCGATAAAATCAAGAATCACACACAAAAAGGTGCAAACCAAAGGAGTACTCTGTTCTAGAAAGTCCAACACATAAAGAATGTAAGTTTGACGCTTCTCAGAGGAAAATGGCAGAAACCTGTGTGGGGAAAGGTGGATTAAATTACATCTTACTTTAGATTTAGATTATTTTTTTCTTAACCACCACTTGTGAAACCTGTTGACAACCCTCTTTCTCTCTCTCTCTCCTTCTCTCTCTCTCTCTCTCTCTCTCTCTCTACTACACACCTACATTAATCCTCCTCGCAGAGAATTTACAAGCCTGGTTCAGAGAAATCTCAAAGCAGATCGAGTCTTTGAACTACGAGGACGCCACAGCTGCCGGGAGGAAGACGGTTCAGCTCATACAGGCTCTCGTCGAGGTGAGCAGGATAATGACGGTTACCATCGGGTGGTTCTTCATTAGAATCTTTGTATTGATTTGCACTGTTAGTGTCATTTTGATGGCCTCAGCTTAAAGCACGTTGCCAATGGCTAAATCCGTGCACGTCGTGCACAAACAGTCGGACAACAATGTGACAAATTTTACTTGTGTGGAATGCGTATGAATAGAGACACATCAGAACACACCATAGATAAGTTTTATTGGCCTGGAAAATCATCCTCATAAGCCAAAAATGTAATGAAGGCCAATAACCACTGCCAAGTACATCCAGTGTTTGTTGTTATTTTTGTTCAGTTATGATAGTATATGAAATGCTGCGTCCTCAGGTCCAGGAGTTCCACCAGCTGGAGTCCAACCTGCAGATTTGCCAGTTCCTGGCCGACACCAGGAAGTTCCTGCACCAGATGATCCGCACCATTAACATCAAAGAGGAAGTCCTCATTACCATGCAGATCGTCGGCGACCTGTCTTACGCATGGCAGATAATTGACAGGTACTGGCTTGCTCATAAATATTGAATCCATCCAGAAATAATGTCAAAAAAAGAAAACGCTAGAAGGAAACAATGGAACATAACAACGAATGAATCTGAATCATCAATAATGTAGTTGCCACACAGCTCAGTCCGTTGCTCCATTGCTAAAAGCATATTTCATACTTTCACACGTTCTCGTGAAATTGTCTTATTATCATATAGACGGTATCAGATGTGTCTTTCACAAAGTCATCCGAAGTCAGTGCTGGGTCTGGATGTTCTTTTTTGATATATAAACCATCCTGGAGACCACTGTGTTGTAGCTGCTTTGACTTTCATTTTAACTTTTCTTTTTTACGGCTGCATCTGATTTCCACTTTTTTTTTTCCGGATGATGTATTATGCCGCAGCTTCACATCCATTATGCAGGAGAGCATCAGAGTGAACCCCTCCATGGTCACCAAACTGAGAGCCACATTTCTAAAGGTTTGGACCCTTCGTGCCTCAGAACACCCACGGATACAAACGGATTCAATGTGTTTTTCCTCCCAGCTTTGCCTTAATTCAGGCAAAGTTACCCGTGGTGTTAACAGTATCCCTGTGTGTGCTTGGGAACAGCTGGCATCTGCGCTGGATCTGCCGTTGCTCCGCATCAACCAGGCCAACAGCGCCGACCTACTGAGTGTGTCCCAGTTCTACTCCGGAGAGTTGGTGTCTTATGTCCGAAAGGTAAATCGCACAAAAGTAGCCTCTGCTTTAATGCACTGCTTTTCTGTCAGAGAGGATGTTTGCTGTGGTACTCGTCGAGGGCCGCACTGTTGTAACTTTTAGAAAAATGAGCTCCGCGTGGTGCAAATCATTGTTCAGTAAGTGTGCAGGAACAGCTGCTCTCGTGATTAATGTTTTCACAACCATCTGCTTGGAAAAAGAGACGCAATTTCCTTCTGGTGTCATCTGCCATATTGCAGGCTACTCAATGCGAGAGGATTCGTTCCTACTAGCCACGCAACAAGATTGGGCAGTGTCTTCTACCATCTGCTCTCGAAGAATACTTTGCATTCTTTATTTTTTGTTTTTCCCCCCTGTTGTTTCCAGGTGCTTCAGATCATCCCAGAAAGTATGTTCACTTCCCTGGCCAAGATCATCAAGCTGCAGATCCATGACATCATGGAAGTGCCCACACGGCTGGATAAGGACAAGCTAAAGGACTACTCCCAGCTCGGGGCTCGCTATGAAGTAAAAACACTGTTGTGGTTGGAGGGGTCGAGTCACACGGCCCCTTGGGTGTCGTGCAGAATGTCATTGAAGTAAAGGAAAAAAAAAATCCTCATAACTTATATTATTATATATTCTAAAATACTTCATTAGAAGCCTAAAGTTATTCTGGTTTGATGTCGCCTGTATGTGAGTCGGAGGCAATCATCCAACCCTTTGCTGGATATTTTTCAATCTCACACACGGCTTTGATGTGAAATACAAATTAGCAAAAAAAAAAAGTCATACCAAAACAGATTGGGATCCACAAAATGACTGTCTAAATTACATTGGAATTTGAATTCATCATCGTAAGAAAAAAAAACATCTATTTTAATGCCTTCAATTTGAATGTGTTTATTTAAATGTATGTCTTTGTTTATCCTAAAAACAACAGAATATGTTTTTACTTTTTATGATACTTGGACAGAGGTAGGATTTCATTTTCTGTCTCATATTTTTGCGACTAAACAACCTGCTGCATGTGGTTACAGGTGGCGAAACTCACCCATGACATCTCAATCTTCACTGAGGGCATCCTAATGATGAAGACCACTCTAGTGGGGATAATTAAGGTAGATGAAAAAATGTTACTACCTTTACTCTTAGTGTAATAATAGAATAGTAATAACCGGTGGACAGTGGTGACTTGGTGCAGCTGAAAAAATAGGTTTCTGTTGTGTATTTGACTTTACTGACACACTGTGATGCTTTAGGTGGATCCCAAACAGCTTCTAGAGGATGGCATCAGGAAGGAGCTGGTGAAGAGGGTGGCGTATGCTCTGCACAAAGGGTTAATCTTCAATCCCAAGACTAAGGTCAGATATGTTCTACAGTTCATTCGTTAATCCTGAGCACAAGTTTGTAAATCATTTGGAAGGTGTGAAATCTGGCAGACAGATAACCCAGAACTGAGAACAAAAACATTTAACAATTTTTAAATGTTTTGCGGGGGAGACATTTTTCTACTTGTTCATTTTAATGCATTTAAAAGATTACAAACAGATGTGCGCGTGTGGTTCTCTATGGAAAATCAGGGATAAGAACAGTGAAACATTTCCAAAGGGGAAACTAAACACATGTGCAACATTTGACTCTCAGCCCAGTGAGCTGATGCCCAAGTTGAAGGAAATGGCGGCCACCATGGACGGCTTCTACAGGTCGTTTGAATATATCCAAGACTACGTCAGCATTTATGGCCTCAAAATCTGGCAGGAGGAAGTGTCGCGCATCATCAACTACAATGTGGAACAGGAATGCAACAGCTTTCTCAGGACCAAGGTCAGACATTAAACGACGAGATTGTGTTCATGATTTCCGATCGCATCTCCGAAATCACCCCATTTTTCTGGAACCCCTCGAAAATTATTTGGTCGTTTTTTCTTAAGAGGGGTTTTTTGATTGTTTCGTTTTCCTTGCTCCAACCAGATCCAGGACTGGCAGAGCGTACACCAATCCACCCACATTCCCATCCCCAAGTTTCCCTCCGTGGATGAGTCCGCCACCTTCATCGGCCGTCTCTGCAGAGAGATCCTCCGGATCACTGATCCAAAGTATGTGTCCTCAATTGTTACAGTGAGAATTGTTGAGAGTGTTTCGTTGTCTCAACTGAACAGTGGTGCGTAAATCCGAAGGATGGAAGTTCTTATCTGAAAATTGCCAAAATCTTGCAGTATTTATAAACTCACAGACAAACACCGGGTCCTTTGCCACAGGGTCACGTGCTACATTGACCAGATGAACACCTGGTACGACCTGAAGAGCCACCAGGAGGTGACCAACAACAGGCTGTTCTCTGAGATCCAGAACACTCTGGGTACCTTTGGCCTCAATGGACTGGACCGCCTCCTCTGCTTCATGATTGTCAAGGAGTTGCAGGTATTTAGCTCACAAAATGTATTTCTCCAGCTGGCCTTTCCCTTTACTGTGTCTTCAGTGCACATTCCACAGGTCTCTGCTGATATATATATATATATACACACACACGCACGCACGCACGCACGCACGCACGCACACACACACACACACACACACACACACACACACACACACACAAACACACACACCAACAACCTGTTTCTCCCCTAAGAACTTCCTGACAATGATGCAGAGGACCATCTTGAAGGACAGAGCCCTGGTGGATGTCTTTAAGGCCATGCTGGTTGCTGTCAACCCAGTTCAGGGTATTGTGAGTAAGTATTCATTTAATAAATCCCACGACCTGCCAGGATGTTTTTATTTGGTGATTTAATTTGACTTTTCTTTTTATATATATATTTTTTTTTTCTTTTTTCTTTTTATAGCTAACGCCAGCAAAGTGTACGCCAGTGCTGTGGCCAAGATGCAGAAGATCTGGGGCCCATACCTGGAGGCCATCATGAAGGTACTGTTTCCTATTCTCATCAACACTCTCCGTGACAGTCTCTGTTGTTGAATTTTTTTCATTGAAGCTACTGTAGAAATAATGTTGGACACTGGCGTTTGTCGTAGGTTGGTCAGATGCAGATTCTCAGACAGCAGATTGCCAATGAGCTCAACTACTCCTGCAAGTTTGACTCCAAACACCTGGCGGCTGCCCTGGAGAACCTCAACAAGTCAGTCTATAATACTACACTATAATACGACGGTTACTGTGTGACTGTATAATTCTTATTGTCTCTGGATCATCATGAATTTATTAAAATGTCCTTGGTCTTTGCTTTAAGTTAACAAATCTGTAACTCTAGTGTTTGATAAATGATCAAACAGTATTTGCGATGCTCAACACACTGAATGATTTTTCTTTGATTACTGAACTCTTACTCTGGTTGTGACCTTGCCAGGTCTCTGCTCGCAGACATTGAAGCCCACTACCAGGACCCATCGTTGCCTTATCCCAAAGAGGACAACAATCTTCTGTACGAGATCACGGCCTACCTGGAGGCTGCTGGGATTCACAACCCACTCAATAAGGTGAGCAGATTTATACAATCTGACAGGTGACAAAAAATGTAATCTCGTTTTAAATCACCTAAACTAAAACAGTTTTACCTGTGCCCGTCACCAGTCCTCTCCCTGTCCGTTTCCTTTTTTGTGGGGTTATACTTGTGAAGAAGGCCTTACCTTATTTTTGCGTTCATTTCTCTCCCAGATCTACATCACCACCAAGCGCCTTCCTTACTTTCCCATCATCAACTTCCTATTTATCATTGCTCAGCTGCCTAAACTCCAGTACAGCAAAAACCAAGGCAAGTTTTTTTATGTGTCAATTTGCAACCTCACAGCTCTTATCACACTTTTAATGTAGATGCACTAAAATTTAGAATATGAGTGGGGGAGGGGGAAGATGTTTCCTGACAGTTAATGTTTCAGAGAAGCTTCATTTTCTAGTTCTTATCATCCATCACTTTATCAATTGTTTTTCTTGGAAAGACGTTTTTGTTAATGTAAAGTAGCTGTCATTTCTATCTATTTCTGATAGCTTGAAAGTGGATTCCTTCCTTTATATGCTACTCACCGCCATACTCGGCACACATAGAGGATTATTATGGGAAACTTAGGAATTCACTACTTGGACCAAGAATGTTCAAGGAATGCATGCATACTGGATTCTTGGTATAATAGTGATATATTATGTGTCTATTTTTCATCCACATACAGGAATTATTGGTATATGTATGGCTGCTACCACATATCTATCAAACCACTGATGTCTTGTGTTTTCCCAGGGATGACCTGCAGGAAAGCCACAGATCCGGTCGACTGGCCTCCGCTAGTGCTTGGCCTGGTCACCCTCCTCAAGCAGTTCCACTCCAGATACACACAAAAGTTCTTGGCTCTCATTGGCCAGTTCATCCGCTCAATCATGGAACAGTGCACAAGGTAACCAAACGGACCCTTTGGAATGAATGCTAGAATTGCTTATCTGAACACATTTCATTTTCTGTGATTACCATATTGTTGACTTCTATCATAAAATAAATCACATCATTTGGGTTCCCTTTTAAATCCATTACAGTCAGAAGATCCCCGACATGCCCTCAGATGTGGTGGGAGCTCTGATGTTCCTCGAAGACTATGTGAAGTACACAAAATTGTCACGCAAGGTAGTTTACAGTTTACATTCAGGTCTAATAGTTTTCAATCTTAAAAGTAGTCAATCATATTGTACCATCAAGGAGACACAACTATACTCACCTTTGTCTGTGTTTTTTCAAGGTGGCTGAAGCCCACGTGCCAAGTTTCATATTTGATGAGTTCAGAACAGTACTGTGAAGATCTGGATGAAGCCATTTGTTGGGGAATCACGCTGCTATAGGCTTGTTCCACAGCTGATAATTTGAATAGTTATATGGTGGAATAAGCACCAGTATTACTACTTACATGAATGATGGCTCTGTTCCACTAAAAAAGGACACTCTTATTGTGAAACAGTGTGCACAAAATGGAATTGAGTCATTATTCTTATATTATTTGCATATATTTTATGCAATATATAATTATGTTTTAGCTTTTTGTACTGTAAGATGCAAAAAAAAAAGTCCTCTATGAAAAGGCCTTTTTAAATTGTTTACTTGCATTCATTTAGACCATAAATGTCTTAATGCACTATTAACAGACTGTACATAGAATGTTTAAATTAACCAGCCAACTGTGTGCATTATCACCTTGTGCCATTTCCTAATGAAATTCATCAATAAATAGTAGAGTTAATAATGTGTCGTTGTGTCTGGCCTCTGTTGATGGTTTGATTTGCGAACTTTACTTTGAAAAACCAACAAACCCGGAACTCGGAACTTTGACTGTCCATTCAATTATCTTTTCGCGGATGTTCGTGTGTTTTTCTTTACACTGTTATCTTCGTGATAGCATCGCTGAGACACAGTAACAAGTCTGAAGGAAATATCTACACCAGGATAGTTACCCGTTAGTTTTCTACCAGGGTAGCAGCAGTCGACGCTAACTTGCTAGGCTAACGCTAGCCTTAGGTTAGCTTGTATTCAGGTTGTGCTGCCGTTTGTCCCCGGAGCGTCAACGTTTCTCGTCCCAATGTCTCTGAGTGCCATTCAAGGGACATTGTCAAGACTGAGGTCCTGTCAGGGGGACATTGGGACAGGGATGGACATCGTGACAGATGTGGGGATTGACCTGGCTGAAGCTCAGGGTAACTAAACTCTCTAAATTATGGTTTTAGGTCATGATGCGATCATATAATGATAATGAATGTACTGCAAAAATAAGTAATCTTGATCAACTTTTAGTACCCGTTTACTTCGCCGTGATTGTTGAGGTTGATAAGAATGTTAGAATATTTTTACTGTTAGGTATTCGTACTATTTTTTCTGAGGAAGTTAAGGACCTAAATACCTCCTCCGTCTCCACCGTGTGTGTGCTCCTGTGTTCCAGATGGACACCAGAACCCTGGCATCAAAGAGATGGAGGCCATGATTTTGGAGTGTGCCAAGTTGGACTGGGAGATCAACTGCTTCGTTGATGTCGTGGAACAAGTCACAGCTGATGTGAGTGGGACCTGAGTGACGGAAAGCATGTGCTGTTCACTAGATTATCAGGTTAGGCCGAAGATATATTACTAAGAGATGAATGTACAACACACACACAACGTATGTCAATTTCGTAGGTGACCAACCAGCAACCGGAGGCAATGTTCAGCCTGTCTGCCAAAGTGAAGGAGCAGTTCACAGAGAGAAGTGCCAGACTCTCCGATGCTGAGCTGCACCAGCACCAGAAAGTGGTGGCCTTCAAGGATAGCATCAAGAACTCTCTGAACTCAGGTGAGGACACGAAAGCTCTTTCCATATATATATATAATAAACTTTATATAATAATATTAGCTGTGCTTGCAGGAGAGCTTCTCAGCCTGACTCTAAGGATGTATATTTTATGGATAATTCACTTTAAATGCCCAAGTCCCTTTTTTAACAGCAGAATAATTATGTTTGCCTGTCGCTCTGTAGCTCTTACTATCGGCTCTTTCATTTTTGTCCTCATTATACTCCTTATCGACAGGATTGCCTCACACAGACGATGCTTTTTTTCACTTCTGTCTACACGCTGTGAAAGTAAAATTGCTGCTGCAGCCATATCATTTCTCAATATGTCTCAGTCTCAAAGGTTGTGTCAGGTTATTCTGTGCAAATACCTCTTATCGAGGTGCGTTATTGCTCTGTGGACTGGGTCAGTTTTTCGGAGGCAGCAAGTAGAATTAGTTTTAATATCCTGGGCCCAGGGTGATCTTTGAGTTGTTGATGTTGACTTGTTTCATCCAACCACATGTCCTTACCCGCTGCATCTTCTCAAGCCATTCTGTCAATGATCCACTTCATCCTTGTTCACTGAGATCCATTTGGAAACAAACTGTATCTACGTCGTTCTTTCAGCCTCCCAGGAAACAGCAGAGGGAATGGAAGAGCTTGATGAGGACATCGCTGTTACACAAAGCCAAGTCAACTTCACCTGCCCGCTCACACAGGTACACTACTGCAGCCTGTTGATATCCTTTCGATTTACCTAAACATTTTTTAATCACATCTGTTCCTTGTCTCTGTCAATAATGTGTTGGACATAAAGAAGAGATAGATATCTCTATAACCATCCCAAGTTGTGTGTTTGCATTCTGCGTTTTATTATATATTACTTCTGGGTATCTGTTATTCAAGGAGGAGATGGTGAACCCGGTGAAGAATAAGACGTGTAACCACCAATATGATGAGAAAGCTATACTGGGCCTGATCAAAACGAGACACAGCCAGAAAAAGAAATGCCGGTAAGACACTGTCCCTTGGAGGACTCTTAGAGAGTTGACTCAGGTTTTGCAGTCGGTATTCTGCTTTAATTTACACTTTCTTCATTGTGCTGCTTTGAAGTCAGAGTCAAATTAAATGTGGCGGGTCCTGGAGGGACACTGATGAAATCCCAGCCCCGGTCTCTGTTGTCGTCAACGAAACGTGCCTTATTGTCTTGAGTCCTGACTGCGGCCACTGTGCACATTTAACATGCAAAAAATTATCGCAGCAATTCTCAAGAGGGCTTTCCTTGATTAGTGGCATGGCTGCACACTGCAGGTACAACAGTGTTTCATCAGTTGTTGCCTTCATGGGTTCATACAACACTCACCCAAAGCATATGTATTTTTTGAAGATGCTGCTATTATTCAATGTCAGAATAAGGACACAGGAAAAAAAATCAACATAAGCATTGGCATGGAAACTAATAAAGAAAGGGCAACCAGTCACCACCTATACATGAACAGTGCCAAATGATTTAACAATGAAAGCAGAATCACAGTTGGTATTGAATGTGTTAAGTGTGTGTGTGTCTCTCTCTGTCTCTGTCCTCTAGCTGCCCTGTGGTGGGATGTGGAAACTCCGATGTGAAAGAGTCGGACCTCATTCCTGACACGATGCTGAGGAGGAAGATCCATAGCCAAAAGAGAAACAGCAAGAGGACATAGTGCTCCCCATCTTTTGGGTTCGGATCATTTATAATAAATCCATGCCTTGGTAATTATTATTAGATGAAGAAGAGTATGCTGTTGGTGGAATTTAGTGAGAGTTGTGCTCATTAATCAGGTTTGTAAGATATTTTTGTAGAAAGCACAGATCACGTCTCTCTAAAATACTTTCAAGAGGTGATGGCTTTTGAATTATGGCTGAAGCATTTTTGTTTGTCCCCAGTCTTGTTGAATACAAAATAAAAGCTTGCTAATGTTGTCAAAGCTGCGTCTGTAGTTAAGGAAGAGGGTTGACGTTAAATATTTCAAATATGTTTCAGATGTTACGTGATGCAGTAATTTGACAAATCCACAAGAGAGCAGCCTCGGCGCGAGGAGAGAGAAGTTGAGCAGGTCGCACACTAATCAGAAGGTCGGTGGTCGAATCCCCAGCTCCTACAGTCCACATGTCTAAGCGTTGTGCACTGGGAGAATAAGACATATGATATAGAGAACTAATAGAGTTAGAGGTTATGTATGAATGTGTATGAGACCAGTGGTTCAAAGGACAAGAACATATATTTAAATGCAGTTCCTTTAATATCTATTCAGAAGAGAATAAAAGATATGTATATATAAAATATAATGTCTGGATTATAAATCCTGAGTTCCAGTTCTGCTGTAGGAGTCTACATTAAATAAATGTCAAAATGAGAAAAAGTAAATTATAATTTCGGATGAAGCCAAATCGCGAAGACAAACAAAAATGAGCCATAAACAAACGATTCTTTTAATGTGTATTTATGTGATAAAATCTCTCCTTGCCCGTACTCGCTCTCTGTGAATGGTCTTTGTTCCGAACGGAAACAAACAAAGGCTGCGTTGAGATGAAACTAGGTGAAGCTAATCTTTTAATAACCTTGCAATAAGCATTAAAAAAAAAAAAATGCTCTCGCCATTTCCAGATAGTGCCTTCACACAACACTGGGAGCATTTTGCCATCAAAGACATAAACTCGCAACAAATGAGCCAGCTAATGTTGATCAATGCCTTCTTCCACCCTGCTGTGAGCCTACAACACACCACAACATGTAAAGTCACAGGTACATTTACAACAACAATGCGGTTGGCGTAGAGTGCAGGCTCTAACAGTGCTGTGGCTGCCCACAGCACTTTTCCTCCTAGAACACAAGAAACCGCAACTTTACAAAAAGTATTGCTATAGATGGTAAACAACTTTAACATTTAATTGAATATACATTCAATCTACGGGTTTACAACTCATAATCTGCACAGTTAAGAGTGGGCTCTCAATAGTTGAGTGAGCCCAACAAGCACAGGAGCAAAAGGTCCAAGGTCCAGTCCTAAGTTTTTCTTTTCCCCTATAGAACAACACAATAAGCAACACAATAAGTACCCCATTTCTTTATATTTTGTTAGGGTTAGTTTTTTTTTGTTTTTTGTTTTTTTACATAACATAATCTCAAATTCAATGGAAAACCTCCCAACGTTTACCTGCTCCTAACCAAAGTCGTTTTTTTTGTTTGTAATTTCCATTAAAAAGTATCCATTGTTGATTACAAATGACAAATGTCAGGGGCAAGTATCAGCCTATAGATGTGTATATATTTATCCTGACCCTTAACCATTCCCCCTTTCCTTTCCCTTTTTTATCATGCATCTGTTGCTTTGTATTCGTGGACGTTTTGCTCTTTGAAGGATTTCACTGTTGACTCATGCATATTTCCCATAGACTTCCCAATAAAACTGCCTTTGTTAAAGATACAAAATACAAGATTTCAAATACAATCCAAATGTACTGAGTGTATTCATTTGGGAGTCCTCTCCCCCTTTGAAATAGTCATTAAAACAAATGGATGATATTTTTTTCGCCATAATAAGCCACATCTTGTCGCGAGAGACGTCAACGTAAACAAATATTTATGGTTTATTCTGCTACGTGAGCTCAGGGAATTTTGTCAAACGCGTGACACATCTCACCCAACTGGTTGTCGTGTGACTCAGTGAAGCCGAGGCTGCACTGTCGCTTTAAAACACCTCCCAGCAGTCACTCGATCCTGAGTGAGTTTCTCTGCAACGCACACGGGGCTACACACAGGGTGGTGTGTACAAGCCACACAGGAAGAGAGCGAGAGAGCGCGGCAGGCTGCACATCGTGACACAGAGGTTGTGCAGTTTCTGTTTTACCGATGTGAGAAGCTGCAGAGACGAGACGAGCCGAGCTGCAGGTGAGTGTGTGTCGGTCTGTGTCGCTGTGCGTGTGCTGAACCTGAAGCACGCCTACCCCTTGTTTACACCTGAGGAGCTGGCGGCAGAAGTGTGCGTGCGATCGATCGGTAGGCAGGTGATCGATTGTTCGAAGGAGAAACGCACAGCAGCGGTTAAAATGGCGAGTTTGGCGGAAACTGAGCCAACAGGTGTGACCTGACACACCTGTTGGCTCAGCTGTGTAAACGGCACACACGCGGCGCTTTGACTCCGGTGAAGCGCCCTGAGGTCAGTGATTAAAGCTGCCGTGTTGTGATGCGTTTGTGTGTGTGCAGGTGGACGCGTTCGGAGTTCACCCGGATCACGCACCCCCACAGCTGACCATGGATTAATACTGGATCGCGTGGATTTAGTGGAGAGCCTCCTTTCGTCTCCTCCTCCTCCTCCTCTTCCTGAGGTGAGGTGCGCGCGCGTGGGGGGAAACAGGTGGATCCTGTTCCGGCGTCCGGCTCCATCCGCGTCCACCTGTCACCTCCATGGGGAACCAGGTGGAGAAACTCACGCACTTGAGCTACGCAGGGGTGCCGACGTCGGACCCGCATGGCTTCGAAGCGGAGGAGGACGGCGGCGGACCGCGCATCGGCGTCTCCTACATCTTCTCCAGCGACGGCGGCGACGACGACGACCAGGACGAGCCCGTGGACCGCCACTACTCCTCCTCCGACGGCCACACGGCCAGCGGCGAGGAGAAGCCCTTCGACCCCAAGGACGAGCTGGAGTGCGCCGTGTTCTACCGGGAGGAGTGCGTGTACGAGAGGAGCCGCGCTCGCGACGCCGCGACGCACTCCGCGGAAAGTCTCCTAAACAAGTGCAGGCCCGGGGACCTGCTGGAGTTCGTGGCCAGCGGGCAGTACCCGCACTGGGCCGTGTACGTGGGGGACTTCCAGGTGGTCCACATGCACCGCGCCGAGATTAAAAACAACTTCCTGACGGACGTGAGCCAGGGCAAACAGGGGCGCATCGTCAACGGCCTGTACCGGTTCCGCGCGCTCCCGCCCGAGGTGGTGGTGCGCAACGCGCGGGACTACGTGGGCTCCAGGGACCGGGAGCTCTACTGGAGGAACTCCGAGTGCTTCGCCGCCTGGTGCCGCTTCGGCCGCAGAGAGTTCAAGATCGGGGGCGAGATACGGATCGGCAAGCAGCCGTACAGGTTGAAACTGGTGTTCTCCGAGAAGCAGAGCCACGTGCTGGAGTTCCAGAGCCTGGAGGACGTGGTCATGGAGAAGAGGAGGAACGACCAGATCGGCAAGGAGGCCGTGACGCAGGAGCTGGCCAACCACCTGAACGCGCACGACATCCCGGAGGAGCGCTTTGTGGTGGACTGACGGTGGATGCTGTGGACAAAAACTCCAAATGCTGCTTCAGGTGGACAATCCATAGGTCAATGCCTGCAGAATGGAGCACGTGTGTGTTTGGTGGAGTAGACTCGCTGTGGCCACCAGCCTGTGTGCATGTGGCACACTATGTTCGCAAATGTCCACCTTCACAGGGGGTTAAAGTTCATCCAGGTATAAGTCAACAGGGAGGAAAAGCTCCAACATCGGAGGGGGGTATCACAGGGGTCAAAAACCCAAGTTGTTCTGCATTGAAAATGGAAAAAAACGCACACTGGTAGATTACCTCCCTCTTCTGGGGGAGAATTTACACGCTCAAGATAAGGATTTTGATGGAGCTGAAGTCTAATCATCTGGGGAGCAATTAAATTGGCCATCAACGTACTTCTACCCAATGAGAGGGCTGAAAGCGCTTGCTCCTGTACAACTCAGGTGTCCGGGGACCGATGCGAAGTGGACAAGACACAACCTTTAGCTCTTTCTTTTTTTCTTTTTTTTTTTTCTTTCTGCGGGTGGACCTCGAGGATTCCCTTCTTTATGCCTGGTATCTCATCATCTCACAGCTTTACCCACTCTATGACTATTTCGTGGACACGGTCCACAGTGCACTTTTATTGATTCCTCCCTTTCAACAGTTTATTTTTCTGGAGAATAATAATAATAAAAAAAAAAAGATGTTTGTATGAGGCAACGCGAAAATAAATCTATATTTGAAGAGTAAAGTTTGTTTCTGTTTGTTCGTAATGTTGACTGAAGTATTTCGGCTGACTTAAAAAAACCAAACATTTATGGCAAGTTTCGTAGACATGAATCATCAATCATTTCAAACCTTAAATCTCAGGAAAGTAGCAGAGGTTTTTCTGTATACTGTCTCCACCCTGCCTGTGTGTCACAGCGCTGGCCGTGCACACGACATGGCAGCAGCTACATCACAATCCTCGTTTACACCCTGCAGGAGCTGCTTTCCTGTGCTGTGTGGTGAAGAGTGCTGGCTGCCCTACAGTTCCGAAATCTGCCACTTTCACTCTGAATATTTCGGCAGCTCCCTTAAACTAGTTTAATGTCAGATTTATTATAGCATGTGTCCATTTGTGTTCCAGCCACACAATACCATAAGTCACTCTTGAATGTTTAGCTGCAGGATAAAACTGTTGTTCATTCATTTTTGCTCCCCCCCCGTTCCTTCTTGGCATTAAAGCATTCATTAAATTTCTCAGCCACATTGCAATTCAGTTTTTGTAAAAAGGAACGGCATAAGAATAAAATATATGGATACATTTGCGGTTCAGAGATTTGATATTCTTCAATTGAGATGGAAAAACAAGCCGTAAAAGTTAATGATGGCCTATACATCATGCTACAACCGGGGAAACATGAAAAGGGCAATATTATTTTGAATTTCCACGTCTAAGTAATGCCAAATGATAAATACCTCAAACGCTTCACAGTACGCACGCACACAGAGGCTGCAACAGAAATTACAGTGGGCTCAGAGGTTGTTTGGGAGCGCTAAACCCCCCCCCCCACCCCCTCTGTGTGTTACCGCAGCTGATGGCTTTCTCACAGCCCGTTGGTAGGCGAGTTACTTCAATGGTTTGTCTTCCTTGGGTAATATTTGCACGGAGACGATAATGTTGCAGTCATCTTGCTGCAGGGTCATCGACAGCACTGCTACCTGATAGGAAACCTGCTGGACACATTAGCATTTCTTCAATTCCTCTGTGGTCTACCACTACCAGAGTGATGAATTATGAAATGTGTCTATGTGTGCGCATGGAGTGCATATTTTTGATAATCTGTCGCATCCTTTTCTCTCAGAGTCTGAGCAGCATTGGGAGATTCACACAACGTCCAAGCAGCTTCCTGAGTAGAGTTGTGTAACTGTGAGTATGAACCGACATTTTTCAACATATGAGATAAAACTTAAATGGAATCATACTTACACCATATAGGCCGTTGAATTCAGCCTGTTTGATTCGCAAAGTTGTATTTTGTGTGCCCTGTGTAAGTATGCTGCTGCGTGCGAGGTAACATAATTAACATAATACAAGTTGTAGAGTTTTTGTTTCAACAAGCTTAAGTTATGCTTACGGCGATTTATACACCCACAAATAAGCAGTGTGTATTGTTAAGGTCTCGCAATCATACAGCATCTAGTTTTCTCATCGTCGTCATGTTAATAGTTTGCAGTCGTCTTTTTCACTGTCATTGTTTGACGCAGTGCTACGTGTCTTTGAATATTAGAGTAGCGTGGAAATGGCTGCATGCGTGGTGCAAAAAAAAAAAAGCCAGCTGGTTTTCAGACTCTTCACAGGCGGCCTTTTAATCTAACCTGTCTACACAGACATTATATCTGTTTCACATTCTGCCCAGTATCATCCCATGAAAGCTGAGCCGTTGAGCCACGCCAAAATGCGATGTGACGGTTTGAGAGTGCCCCCTCTTTTGCCCGCGTGACAAAAGTGTGCGACTAGAGAGGAAGCGTTTGGGTTTGACGTGCCGGGCTGATTGATGTGGCCCCATTGGCCAGTCACTCTGTCATGTTGTCTTTGGAGGACTGGAGAGAAGCCCACACCCTCCAGGCCAACCTGGCAACACAACACAAGTTGGGGACGAGCCAGAGCTCAGATCAGAACCACCTCCTGTTTACACACGCGGTCCCTTTGCTAAAATAATAAAATAAAATAAAAAACTCACAGAAACAGGCGCGCACACACGTATGAACAGCAGAGCGCCGTGTTCCTGATGAGATCATATCCAACTAGGGCGAAAGGAACGGGGAGTTTGTTTCAGACGTGGCCTCGCGCCACCGTGGGATTGTCATCCATGCGAGACAAACACCGTGCGGCTTGAAGAAGGATCGTCGGGGGACTTTTGACAATTTGAGGTCAAGTGCGTGCATATTAAGATTTTAAAGCTGACTTTAGGGGGTTTCATTAAGCGTGCCAGTTTTCTGCCACTTTAACTTTATGCGGCTCAAATGACATCTCTGAATAGCTGAATTTTTTTTTTTTCTTTTTTTTTTTGCCAACAGACAGGTTTTTTTGGTTCTTTAACCAGCAAATGAACTGGATCCTCGCATGGCTGTTGGCTGGGGAAAGAGACTGCACGTGCTCGATAAGATAGTTACACTGATTACTAAGATCACACCAGCCCTTTATTAGCAGTGACGGAATTGACCAAGCGAGACAAGAGAAGGGAAATCTCGGCCTCCCCCCGGTCACAGCGTTGGTTGTGAAAAAAAAAAAAAAAAAAAGAAGTTGTCATCCTCTCCCATAAAACTTTGTACCACAGACATAGACGGGGTGTGTGGGGGTTTTGTTTGTCCGTACATTTCCACTGCCCGCTCACCTGAATCATGTTTGTAAGTTTCTGCTTGTGTTTGCCGAGACAGCTCCATTTCCTGCGCGTTAGAGAGTATAATGAAACCCCCGAAAGCCCTTGTAACTATAAAATTAACTACACCGTGTTCATGACCAGTCATTGATCCGTAGTGCTGCAACAAACAAAACTCTTTTTCTTTTTATTGTAAACTTTACTTCTTCCACAAACCGCCCTGCATCCGGTCAATCATTAACAGAGAGCTGCCCCCGCTTTGGACTGGATCCTCGTACCGGACTGTTCACCGTTCCCCTCAGACTGGCGCTGCGCTGTGATTCTTTCCTGGCCCGACGTGGGATGAACGTTTGTTTTCACAGCCGCACAATGGCAAAGTCCATTCCCTCCCGATAACACGCACTTCCTTTTTCTTTTTTTTAATTTCAAAATAACATTCCCATAGCCCACTCTGACAGTGCCTGCGAGTCGCCTGCTGCTTTTCGTCCAGCGGTTGTTTTAGGCTTGCCTGCTACCAGGTGAGGGAGAGGTGGCCTAGTGGTGAGGGAGACAGGCATCGGACCAGAGGGCTGCCGGCTCGAGGCCCAGTCAGGGCGGTCTCCCTCTGGAAGGATGCACGAACCCCTGCCACTAACAAAAGAGACGCCACCTCCAATGCCCTTGAGCAAGGCGCTAACCCCATCTGCTACCCGGACGCTCTCAACTGTCCACTGCTCTGTGGCTTGCATGCGCCTCAGATGGGTTTTTTTTTTTGCTTTCTTTGAGAGGACTGAGCGCTATAGTTAGGTAAATCCTCTGTTAATAGTTGAAACGGGGGAATGGCTGTGCTTACCGTGCCAATGATCGGTTCAAAGAAATCGCCCCCGGTTCAAAGGGAAATAACAAGAAAGACAAGAACACAACATCATGTAGCCAGTCAGGCAGGATGAAGACGCAAGGCATCTTGTGTACGGATTGCCTGGTGAGGCCATGTGAGAATAAACTTGATTTGACCGTCGCATCTAGAGGAAGAGAGAGAATTCTTAGACGACTGTGGTGGTTGGCGCTGTCGTGTCCCGCTCCTGCTCAGCTGTGGCCGCCTGGTTTACCTAGGCCGCGCTAGACAACAGGAAAAGGCCGGTTTCTTAGGATGTTGAAGAAAAAGAAGTTATGGCTTGAGATAGAGAGAGATAGAGAGAGAGGGAGCATTAAACACACCACCTTTCCATGACCCGTGTGTTCGGCTTCACTTGCCAACACTGTGCGGTGTTGCCACTGATTAAACAGCGAGTCAAATTACACCTATTATACAGTGGTAGGCCTTTTTATGGAAGAGTTCACACGACCTGAGAATGTGTCAATATTTCTCTTCCATTTAAATACAGTTAAATCCCTATTAGATTTTTTTTTTCTTTCTCACGGCTCATGCCATATTCAAAGCCTTAATATAGAGGTTTGAGGCAAGACACCTTAAACAGGACCCTATACGACCCCTAAATATTGTTAAAGACCCACAGTGTGTTGGAAATGTGTTTTTTTTGTTGTTGTTTTTGTGTGAAGTGCCCTTCATCTGGCAGTAAGAGTCATAACCCCCCCCCCCCCCCCCCCCCCCCCCCCCCCCCCCCCCCCCGCCCCCGAGAGTCTCTTTAACAGAGCCTAGCTTTACTCTCTCCTCTTTTCCAGCCTGTCTGCCAGATCTCAGTGCATCAAATTAACACTTATAAGCAGTATTGCTCTTCTTTGATTGTAATTCCATACGGCGGCTGCCGTCGGTTTCATTATCAGGTTCGGAGCTGTGTTTTTTAATGCCTTTCGTCCAAAAAAAAAGGAATGATCAATTTCTTTCCCTCTTCTTGGCTTCCTTCTTCCGCTGTTCTTTTTGTTTTGCCTCCTCCTCGCTCTGCAACTGTCTTTTTTAAGAGTTGTTTTAGTTGACACACAATGATGTTTGTGACTTTGCATTTTTCACATCTGCTTTTCGTGCTACAATGCCTCATTTGACCATATGATTTGCACATGTAGGATCACTACAGATACTTTAGAGAAGTGTCGCTATTGCACACCACGCAGTGTCTCAAGACTTAAAGGAATAGTTGACATTTTGGGAAAATGCACCGATTGGTTTTCTTGCTTTGAGTGAAAAGATTGACACCACTGCCACGTCCTGTG
The DNA here is from genome assembly GCA_016785305.1 of Colistium nudipinnis. Taxonomy (NCBI): domain Eukaryota; kingdom Metazoa; phylum Chordata; class Actinopteri; order Pleuronectiformes; family Rhombosoleidae; genus Colistium; species Colistium nudipinnis. The sequence continues at coordinate 850,548 of JAFBJU010000147.1, forward strand.
AGTTTAAAGTAAATTCAGGCAGCAGCCGTTGAGCTTGGCAAACTCGGACGGAAGCAAACAAGGTCACAACAAGGTATGCAGATGACATGACTGATTAAATACGCCTGTTCTTCTCTACTCAGGAATTCTTGTCTTGAAAGCGGCCCATTAAGCAGATAACTGAGACAATATTAATATGACTGGGAAAAAAATTGACAACTTCAATTCTTTTCATTTTCGTTGCAATTCCAAAAAAGTAAAAGGAAAAAATAAAGATTTGGTCATAATCCACAAATGCCTGCATGTGTGAGAAAATAACATGAAACATAGCATCTGCCGGACAATAATCCAAATGTAACAATAAATAAAAGTTTATGCTTTATCGTAACCTTCTTATTTATTATCTTTACCTTGATGAGGCACCCATAGCACCCCGACAAAAGTAGAGCGCATTGAGTTAGGCGTGAGTCAGTGTTTTGGCAAGAGTATGACCGGCCTGCATGGCGTCCATGTTCAGACTCAGCACAGGTGCTGAATGAACAAAAGGCCCGCACGTTGTTTAGTAAAGGTTACTCCATATTCACTCTCCGTGCGCGCGTGTGTGTGTATACGAATATATAATATAGGCAACCAAACATTTGCTCGCTGCAGGCTCATTCGAGTGCTGTGCAAATGTGTGTGAGCAGTAAAACTTGTGCGGGAGAGACGTTAGGTGGTATGTTAATTCATCCACTCCCGCCAATTGGACGATCTGCAATTTCCTATTCCATCTCCTGCTGATAAGCATCCCATCATCCTTTGTGGGTGGCCTGAACATGCTGCCGGAGTAATCAAAGATACGGAAAAGGTTATAGGAAAGTGAGCGTGAAAGACAATGAGAACATCTTCATATGTGCGTGGTCATAGGTACGTGTGAGTTCAGTGGATTTGTGCGTGCGTGTGTGCCTGTGTGCGTGTGTGTGTGTGGTGTGTGTGTTTGTGTGTGAAGTGGAACTAAGGGACGGCAGAGTAGCAGAGGTCTGGCCCTGCAGGCGAGATGCTGGCTGCTTATAATAAGACACTGCAGGAGCTCACAGGGAAAAAAGCCAATTTAGACTCACTCAGTGGCCGGCTGATATCGCCACATCGACCAGAGTGACCAGAAGTCAAAGACAAGCTGTTGTGCATCAGTATTTGAAGATTTGGAATTGCACGGTCTAGACAGCCTTTGAAGAGGTGGGGAAGAACAGCGAGGCAACAGGACTAGAATATAAAATGTAACACTGATATTATTTGCGGGGGAACATTTTGTGCGATATTAGACTACGTCAAGTCCGAGAAACAGGGCAAACAAACCCCTCCGCTTTGACACATGCGTGCATTCCCGCGCACAGCCACAGGCACCAACCTGAACCCCGCCTGTGCTCTGCATGTTGTTCTGTGTACACAACGGCGCGACGCTTCATTTGCTGCTGGAGATTTGTCATCGAAACTCCACGTAGCGGGGTAATTGCAGTATCCCAGAGATGCATCAGTCTCCCACGTGTGCCGCAGTTTATCGCCTTATAATTATGAGACTAATTACGAGGATGTATTACAACCCCCCGTGTGCCAGCCTATGTGTGTGTACACACGACTCACGCACGCATCAATCAGAAATACTGTAGCCGATGATTAAAATCTCCAATTTGAATGCGGGAGGCTGTAATGACGCCGCCGCCACCTTCCCCGAGCCCGCGTGTTTGCTCTGATGCAATACTATTGTTGACACCAACAAAGCTCCCGGTTTCATTTGAGTGTTGACAACAAAGAGGCAATTAGGCTGCATTCAGATTCCTACACTTTGCCATTACAGCTTCAAATACGGAGCGTTTTTGGAAAAGTTCCCCCACTTTTTTCCAATGCAATTGCACTTTCAAGTTGGTGAATTTATTCTTCTAAATTAAGGTCAAGCCAGGTCTCTTTTTTTTTCCTTCTTCTTCCTTTGCACCTGTCACCAACAAGAAGCCGCAACAAGAAGCAGGGTAATTGCAACAAGACGCTTTTGTGTGACATCAATCAGAAAACTGGAAGTACAGTAAATTAAACCAACTTTGTATAGAGAGCATTATACTTTTTGTCCCTCAGGCATGTTACAATAGATTATAAATGTTTTGTTTCTTCGGAACTCAGACAAGGAAGGCACACACACACACGCACACACGCACACCCGCACGCCCGCACACACTCACACACTCACATACACACACACACACACACACACACACACCCTTCCTGTGCATCTCAGGGGACCTCTAAGGACAATGGTGGGATCCAGTTCACAAGGACGAGGTGTGGCTTCTCTGACACAGCAGGGCTCAGGCAGTTTATGTATTTGCACAGCGGGAGGCGGGTTCGCCTGCTCACCAACCTGATTCATTTCCATGACAACTTGGATTTGAGTCATCCGGGCAAAGCCATTGGCTGAGGCAAAGTCCTCACTGTGAAGAAAATCAAACAAGCATAAGAGCTCTCCAAAAAAATAAAGATTCTGTTTGGTGCTCGGATGTGTGTTTTATTTCGAATGGACTGACACCCGTACAGAAAAGCAAACCAACACCGTTGCATTATGGGCAATTTATTCGGCACCTTTTTTTGTCCTAAAAAGGCCAACGGTGCACCCACAGGCCGAGAGGCCGCTAAAAGAGCAAACAGTGCCGTTCTCCCGATCCGAATTTGCTTAAATTAGACTTTGACTGAAGTTCATGAAAGGGCATCCTGCTCCTTCAGCAGATTCACTTGTGCTCTTGATCGCCAACGGCGAACCGGCGATAAGTCGTTAACTCTTTCATGATAAAGACTTCATTAGTGCTCCACACAGAGCTCTGAGGAAGATGAGGAGGACGAGGGGGGGGGTGATAACTCCATGTTCCTAAACAACAGGCCCACTTATCCCTCCACGCCTCCCGGTCCAGGAAATCCCCTTTTTTTGCCTCTAATGTAATGTCGTTAAAAAGAAGGAAACGCGTTTCACGTGTTTTGCTAATATTCTGTATATTTCATATTCTGAGCGACGTTTTTTCTTTTCTCCGAAATCATACTCGCTCCAAGAGTTCCTCTAATGTTTGGCGTTATCTCACTGCCAAATCCCCGCAGTGGTTGTGTAGACCGGCTGGTGGAGCGATGCCTATCTGAAAAGCACGCTCTGTTTACAGGAGAAAGCTTGAGCAATTTCCCTTTTTTTTCTATAAAAACACCACATCCTCGTGGCCTCTCAAATCTCACCCCGTACCCAGCATCTGAATGCAAAATTTGATACGCGACACGTATCCCAGCATCACATCCACACGCGCGCGCCACCATGAATGCTATCTTGTTGTTCCAGAATACTCGCACAAAAGCGTACAAATATTCTAATTCGCGTTTGGCATTTGCACCACGACTTTCGGATGAATAATTCAAACCTGATCTTCGGAGGGGGGCGTGAACCGAACACACACCAGCAGTCAGCGCTGGCCTTCTTTGTCTGATTCGCGACGTGTTCTGTTGAATGACCAACGCGCGGGCAGTTTGTCTGCTTGGCCCGCCTCGCCGACTTTCAATGTAGGTATACGTGGGTTGTATGATCATTAAAAAAAATCTGAGTGTCAAAAGGGGGCGGGGGGGGGGGGGGGCAGCTGTATAAAAGCTAAATCACAGCCCCCAGCACTCTCTCTCTCTCTCTCTCAGTTTCACTCTCTCTTTTGGCGTCCATTCATTAATGATATCTATAGCCCTTTAAGCCCATCATGAGTGTTGGTGGAGTGTCAGGGAGCTCCCTAATCCCTGCGTTGCTCTTTATTCTGCCCATGACGCTCATCCCCTCGGTGTCAGATCCTGAAACCCTGCTAATCCCCCGGTGGCAGGGCGCACGGGGCCCCAGCTGTCGGCTCCCATGCCGCGTCGCTTCGTGCCCAGCTAATTTGTGGCCCTGCTTGGGATGCTATTGATGTCACCCGGCCCCTTCTAGCCCAATAACTTTTCTCATCCTCTCGCTCTTTCCCAGCCCCCCCCACCCCCACCCCCTCTCTCTCTCTCTCGACTGGCCGATGATGAAACTCCCAGTGAATGCTTTTGTTCCCCTGTGTTGTATTAAGAGTCAATGTCCTCTACATCCCTCTGTGTGCGCGCACATTGCAATTCAGCCACAGAGACCCCCGTTCCTCCCTCCCGCCGCAAACAGAACGGACGTGCAGCGGAGGAGGTGGAAATAACTGCAGCGCAGAGGGCGATTCGGACCCGAGCGGCCTCGTTGCACACATGCAAAGCGTTTGAGAGATGGCACATTAAGAATCCTCAAGTTCAATTAACGGGGCTTAACAATGCATCAGCATGCAGGCCGGCTCTCCCGGACTTATTGTAATGAGGGAGAGGAGGCGGGAAGGAGCCGACAGGAAAGGGAAGGGCGGAGGCAGTGATTAGCACTGTTTCCTTTCTTCCTAAGCTCCTCTGGGCAGCTCAGCGGAGCAATGGGCCGCCGAGGGATTGGGGACACCGCGGCGTCGCCCACCCGGCCTGGTGCCACCCGCCTGGCACTCGGCGGGGTGCCGACGCAGAGACACCATATATGCTTTACATGTGCATTTGGGAAGCGTCTCCATTCTTCGGTTGAAGCAGGAACCGCATATTCTGCAAAGCACATTGTTTAAGAATCAATAACTTCAGGGATAACCAAGCCCTTATCCTTTGAGTGGACACATCATTTAATGCAGCTGGTCATGTGGGGGAATTAGTGGAGCACCCGGTGCTCAATCCACCAATCACTCCTGACATAAAAAGCCCGGTCAATCCACCGCTCTTGTTTCAGATTATCCTGTGTTAGTGGCTTGTTGTGTCCTCCAGGCCCCTGAAGCTTTCTTTGTCTGTCTTGCAGTGTTTTTCCCTTTTTTCTTGTTGTGGCCCGCATCCACCGGCTCCAGTCTCTTGGCTTTTTTTTTTCTTTCTCAAAAATAAGTACCAGGACTGTCCTGGCCTCCGTCTTTGCATATTGGGATCCAAACACCCAAAAACGCACACCACAAAGGGAGAGGCAATAGAAGAGACTATTAGAACATTGGTGCCCCTAAAAAAACTAAATTCAACAACATTCCACCAAGTGCAGCCAGTAACAAGTGACTATAGTTTTGAAGTACATTTGAAATGATACAACGAGAAGCAAAATACTATGCACCGAAAAGTAATGGGAAGTTAGAAAATAGTACAAGTACCTCAGGGGAGCTGTGCTTGAGTATGTATGTACGTTTTGACTATACCATTGTAATGTCACATTACACATTATTACATTTCAAAAACAAATCAAACATAACATCCTTGGCTCATTTTCAACACCTCATTCGTGATTTTCACAACCAAGTTGCTTTTTTATATTGGACTTCTGAGATTATTTGGTGTGAGGATGATCTCCGTCGTATCTCTTACATTTTGCATTAGCAAAAGAAAAGCGGCAGCTTAGGTGACTGGCAGGGGGACAACGGGGGATGGGATAGAAGGACGGACACGCGCAGACATCACAGAGGGCCTGCTGTGCAAATATTTCTTCTGAGCAAAACGTGACACATCCAGACCGTAGTGCCCTTTGTGTGTTCCCAAACGGGCCTTAAAGGTGCCTTGTTGTGGCCCCGGCAGGGTTCCCGTTGTGAGATGGAAATCTGGATCCCAGTATGCACTCATGAATCGTGGAGGGATTTTGGAGGGGCCGAAAGAAAAGCGAGACAAAGGCCGGAGTGACAGACGAACAGCGTGCATTGTGGAAAGGACAGATAAGTGGAGGGGAAGAACAGTCAAAGTGAAACAGAGGCGGATTAGAGGAAAGGGAAGACGCTAATGCAGGGGCCAAGAAAGACCACAACAAACGAAAGCCCGGAAAATTGTTGGAGCTCGAGCTCGGAGCTGAGACGGGATGAGCGACCCCGCTCCCAACTTCTCCCGCCGTGGCCTCATCGATGTGACATGCATTAGCACCGCGGCTCTCGTCTCTGGCCGCGCCGTGCCTTCCCTTCGCTGTTGTCTCTCCACCGCCAGTCATGATCACGGCCTCCTCCAAACACGCAGGGCCAACACAACAGGACACTCGCACTGTCATGCCCTTCTCTGGACCCACTGTCACACGGACAAATAAGAAAAATAAGTCACTCGGAATTTTCCAACAGTCAGTCATTCCTCCCCTCCGGCAAATTCCTCTACAGTTTGTTGGGCCATTCGAGGTCACGAGGAGTATTTACAGGTCAGGTACCCACAACAAAAAAGCTGGAGAGAAAAAAGGAGTTTAGTTTGTTAAGTAAGAAAGAAACCACAGACCACTAACCGAGTCACCAGAAAATATTGTATTTTGATTACAATTTTAATTTAAAAAAGGGGAAGAAGTGTAATAACAACTTTTTTGTTTCTTATTGTGTCAGTGATTCATAATATATGACTATCTCGGCAATTTAATTTAAAGCCTAACAATATGAAAATTAAACGTCATTTAAATATGAGGTTTCATCTACCTCCGAGCTGTTTTATTTACAACTTCTTACTACTTCATGACCACACATCGAAACAAAGTCTTCAAACCACAATCATTTGGCCCATTTGTCTTTGTTGAAAAATAAACTTCTGCTATGTGCTACCGCTCCATATGTCACAGACTCGTGAATAAAGGTATTATATGCACCGGAGTTCACGCAAAGTTTGTTTGAGAGATTATGGTGGAGCCCTAAAGCCGCTCTGGGTTATGAGCTAATTCTTCGACAGCATGGAGACGGATCAGCCTTGTTGTTGCAATGTAAGAATATTGCACATAATGCAGCATAACTGGGCAGTCAAAGTATGTGCACATGTGCGGGGACGTACGTGGCTTCCCACAAACTCGTGTTTTGGCACAGGGGGAGAGCTAAGCCTTGTCCTACTATACTGTGCACAGCTGATATGTCGTAACACCGAGCAAGTCTAAACATTGTGAATGTGCTGAGTCAAAAAATACACTGTTTACCTCGCAAGGTACCCATTTGTGGCTACAGAAAAAAAAGCATCATATTGATAGATTTATTTTGGATTTAGGCAGAAACAAATAAATAAAAAATTCAATTCTGGTAAACACGCCACCAAGCTCTGTTTTGAATCAACCCCGGAATGACTCGACGTGTCTGTTAATGTTGAGGGCCTTTCTCACCAGAGCACTAATAACACGCAGAGGTGCTGCTCCATGGCTGGGAGAGAAACCCCAGGGTAGGCTCAGGCGCAGGATTTATATGTGGACGCTCAGAGTGTATTGGGTGATTTGCATCGCCCCCTTCAGGTCCTTTCATACTGGCCCGTCCGCACGGTGCACGCCGTTGCCTGGACAACTGATCGCAGGATTACAGATTGGGAAAAAGGAGAGAGATCGAGAGGAAGAAACGAAAAAGAAGAAGGGTAGGTGTCAGCGTTTGGATCAGTGGTCTGCAATCCCGGTGCTGCTGGTTTTTCCATTTTGCTCCGCTAATGAAGGGCCGTTGGAGAAGGGGGTGCAAGGTGAAGGCTATTAACTGACTGGTTGGAGAGAAAGCCATCAGTGCTCTGTGGACCGTGGGCTGAAATTGGCGCACACTGGTTTGAACAGGCTGCCACAAAGCATGTAGCTGTTGTGTGCTCTTAGGTCTTTTACAACTTTGCTTTACAACCATTTTGCGTTGTGAAGCACACGCTGAAGGACAAACGGCTCTGGTTGAAAAAGCGCTCACTGTTTAGTTCCTTCCATATCCGTTGTTGTCGGATTAGGTCCCTGAGTGCCCAGTCATGCTTCTTGTTGCGTAACTAGGCCGCTTAAAAGTTGTGATAATGTGGGCCACTTTTTGTAACACGTCTCCGTCAAAGACAAGTGTGACTGTATTTAAGAATGATTGTTTTATTTTTTTTGAAATAAGCATTCGAAAAAATAAGCAATCTCATGACGGCTGACCAATAACCCGTAAATATGTACATTTCTGTTCAGAAATGGAACCTTTCTGTTCAATATGACAGAACATCATTTCTTTTTCCTTTTCCCCTTTTCGAATCCTTGTCAGAGGATTTATTTTTAAACATTTATACACGTAATATGAACATTATAGCAATTGCTTTGGCTATTTTGTGTCTGCCTATTGTCCTCCGATGCTCTTGGACCGAAACCATTTGCCATTGAGGGAAATCAAAGTTGGGAAACGATACAGTATACAAACAGTAGGTTTCCCTAAAAGCAGTTATAAGGAGAAAGCAAAAGTGAAAATAAAGTGTTCTAATGTTCTAGTGTTGGAATTCTAATGGTGGATTGGTCTGCCTTCTTGCATTAGAGCATAAAGTTAAAGACGGCCATCAAACTACATGCTCTGACACTTCAATGCAATGTCTCCAAGAGAAACAATACTTTCTGCCGCTTCTGCATATTAAAACAAAAAAAGCAAGAAAAAAAAAAGAAAAAGCTATTTTCTGTGAGCGAGGCATGTCCTCATTCAACATCAGGGGCTCCAGAGACACAAATGGCTTTAGGCTGGCAGCAGTGTGGTGAGAGTGTGAGCCGCTATCTGACTGACTGATCGTTTTTAATAATCTGCACTCCCAGTACACCCATTTGTTCATATTTAAGGGGGGAGATGTTCGGAATGGACCACCATTGCTCTGTTTTTCTATTAATATGAAATAAGGACATTTGCCGAAATTTAGCATCGCTCTGCCGCTATGCCTATATGACCTCTCGAGGTAAAATATATAGGGCACTTGCGCTCTCCTTGTTGTGCACTCCACAAACAAAAAAAAGATAGGACGAGGAAGAATAGGGCCATTACGAGTTATTGTGTCTAGCTGAGATTTCTGCTGACCGGATCCCTCCACGGTCACAGGTTTGGGAAGCTCCCTGAAAAGTCAGTGTGTGTGGGAAGGATGCGGTGTGTTTTCAGAGATCTTCATTCTGTTTGCCTCCTCCGGAAGAATGGGGGAAGTTTGCCTCGTTCGGTTCCGCGATTCCAGTTCATTTGCACTCCGACAAACGTGTGTCCACTTTCAGCCACGCGGCTCCTCCGGATTACCGACAAACTGAGCCCTGTGGTTGTTTGGCCTACTTGTTTTTTTTTTTTAAGATAACGTAGCAAGTCTTCCATCAGCATTCCCTGACTTCTCTGTGTCCAACCATGCGGTGTCTGCAAAAAAAAAAGGATTATATTTTGGTTTAACATTTTTGTTTATAGTTATTCATACCTCATTCGGAGTCTCGCTGAGATCGCTTTCGCACGAGGAAAAAAAAAAAAAATCCCAGCCAGCCACATTACAGTTTTGACCCTGCAGTCATGATCCCTTAATTTGAATAAAATGAGATCAATCCTTTCAGGTCATGACACATCCACACCGTCGAGCCAGCCTGCTGACATTATTGCGACGTTCCTTTCATTAACATTCACTGGGTGTGTGTGTGTCTACAAGATATCCCTCACAGCTTCTTCGAAACGCTGCGGTCAGGACAAAAAGTTCTGCTCACATTTTGGCCCAGGCGTTTTAGCCCCATTACGTTCGGTCACATTTTGTATTTCAATAAAAAAATAAATGCAATTTTTAAATGTTAACAATTCCAGCTGTTTAAAATACATTATCAGTTTAAAATCAACATTGTGAGTTTAGCACCATAGGTCAAAGGAAAGTTATCTCTTTGTGAGAAAACACATTCGATGGCGGAGAAAACGTCCTCGAACACTAACAACTTTCAACTTTCGCCTAATACAAGACGTTCAGGAAGAGACCTGCTAGGTGAGATGATATTTTCTTTTCTCACACTCAGTAAGAATGACCACATTACCTACACGTTTAAACGAGAAATCTCAAGCCATAAACCTCTTATCTGTGAGTCCCAACAAAATATTTCAACAATGTTCCTCGTGTCTGAAACAACCTTGGAACAATCTTGTTTGCCCAGTTTCGTTGGTCAAAAGAAATTGAACAGCGATGCCACCATGTTACTTGTAAAAATATATCGTTGCCTCTTTCTAACCGCAGGCTCAGGGTTATAGACAACGTGTTGACGGAAAACACAAGCTGTTATTCATTGTTACCAAAAAAAACTGCCATTCAGCACAGTGCAAATTATGCAACTCAGATATTTTCTTTGGGAAATTGGGGAGATAAATAGCATCTCGACGAACTGTTATCATGTGGCCGTGATTTTAAAGTCAAGAGGAAAAACAACACAAATGTAGGTTTGCCGATACAGTTCACTGAGCGGGCTATGGGAAAATGATGATGTTGGCACAGATACTATTATCGCAGGTGTTTGAGTTCTGAACCTGAGCCGGTACATTAGCTGTAACAACATGCACATTTTCTGTGTCCAGAAAAAAAAAAAAAAAAAAGCTTTCTAAAGAGGTAGGACGGCATGCGTCATTGGCTGGAGTGTTTGTTCCAGACGGCGTTCATGTTAGCGTTGAGGATGAGAAGATGAGCTTCCCTTAGGCTCCACGCACATGCATCGCATAGGTCTGGGGTGGCCGAACACACTGCCATCTTATACAGGGTCGGAACAGTCAGCATCAGCGACATCATTATCTGCCGCTAAAGTGCATTCCATTAAAGCGCGCGTTGCGTGTGTTAGCTTTCAGGGCCAGGAATGCATGGGTGGGGGGGATGCGAGAGGAATGAAGGAGGAGAGGAGATGTAACGGGTTTCCAGGAAGAGACGGGGAGGCGTATGTGAAAAGGGCAGGGGGCCGTGAGTGCACCGAGGACAATGTGCTGAAACCGGAGAAGAAGAACCTAAAGGAAACGATGGAAGATGGACTCTTATTAGAGTTATTTAAAAGAGTAAAGGACGTGCCTGCAAAACACTCTGCTGTGTGTGATCATTCAGGACCTTTTACCTTATGATGAATTTCGTTTTTCACACACACACACACACACCTGTCCAGCCAGCCATTTAGAGACGGGGTGCTATTTGCAGTTGCTCTCGAATTTTGTTTACCTTTTCAAAGCCGACAAGAGTGCACTGGAGGGATTGCCCGCATGTTGACCTGCTGTTTGAATCACCGGCGCCCACCACACAGAGAAAAAAAATATATAGGGTCACTATACAGGTTTAATTGTGGGCTGACCTTGCTGCTTCACGTTGAATCGTTATCACAGACGCTTTGACCGCCGCTGCACCTTGAACCACTCATTGACTCGACGCCTGTCCCAGCATCCACCTCTCCCTCTGTTACCATCTGTTTCTCTGCCTACTAGCCTACCTGCCTGCCATTCTGTCTGTCTGTCTGTCTGCCTGCCTGCCTGCCGCCCAGAATGCACAGAGAGAAGACAGTCATGAGGCCTTCAAAGACATCTGAGTAATATCGCCTCCAGAAAACCTGCCAAAGTGTCTTTCTCTTCCTCCCCTCTCGATGTTTTCCTGCCTTCCTGTAGTGCTTCCCCCCCCTCTCTCTCTCTCTGTCTGGCTCTTCATCTCCTCTGCCTTTGTATTTATGCTGTCTTTCATGGCCTCCCTCCTTTTTCTCTTCATTTTTTCTCTCTCCCTGGCTCCCTTTTCTCCCTTTGCTCGCTTGCCCTCTCTCTTCTGAACCTCAGGTACACCTGGCTGGCTGCTGAGGGCTGACACTTTAAAGACATTGGCTTCAGCTTCTGCCGCAGGTGGAATATCAATATCTGATGCACACACACACGCGCACACGCACGCACGCTCAAACGCACACACACACACGCACCCAACGCATGAACACACAGACACACGCACCCAACGCCAGAACGCACACTCACGCACACTCACGCACACTCACGCACACTCACGCACACTCACGCACACACTTATCCGTCCATCCCACACATAAGGCAACATATAGCACTTGTGAAGGCACACACACGTCCACAAACGCCTTCCTTACGCACACCACCCACCTAGACACACACACATAGTGACCGACCACGAGCAGACATAAAGGGAGGCTCCGGTCTCCGGGGTTGCGAGGTGGCGTTGACAGAATATGACCACCATATCTACAGGACGGACCTCGGGAGAGCTGAGCAGGTGGAGGGCACAATGAATAAACACAAAGCCCCCCTCCACCTCCACATTTGTGTTGCTACAAAGCACCATTATTCTTTCCAAATAGCATGTATTGCATGTGTTGGTTACATCAGAAGAATTTTAAGCAGCTAAATGTAAGCCCTCTAAGACCTCATCCCTGCCCGTGCGTGTGCGTATGTACAGAAACGCACACTGGCGCTCACCTTCCCACCACAAACCGTCCCACCCCATCCTCTCTGGTACTTCTCTGTCTCTGTAGGCTGCTCCTCAAACCTCCCTCTCTGCCCCTGCGCTCTTTGTTGATTCCCGCATGGATGTCTCTCCATCAAAGCTAGATTACCGCTCTCCGCCTTGCCTGGCATGGATTTTTATTTGTGCCTGGGAGTAATGCCCCATGGCAGATTGACTGGAGAGATTATCACATGATTTTCACTGTCCGCTTGGATGGTTTTGGCTATCAGGGTTAAAGTTAAAGTTGGAAAGTCTTTTCACACTATAAGAGAATCTGTGCTTGCAGAAAAAAACTGTTTATAGATACCTGGGTGGATGGATCATTTCATTTTCTACAGAATGTTCAGTTGTGTTGGACCAAACGTAGCAAAAAGGAAAGTCTTTTATTATCTCTATTGTTATTGTTATTTCTTTGAGTTTAACCTTGATAGCTTTTTGGCAGTCACAAGGGACAATGGCTTCTTTTTACCATTCTAAAATTTGCATAACGTTGGACTGACACCTAGTGGATGAAATAATGATCCAAACTAAACTGAATATCTATTTTCTTTATAACAATTCTGCTGCAATAGCGCAACAGAATGCTAAAGGTTTTTCTTGAAGAGCTGTATACGTAAGCATAATGTGTAAAAGCGCAAATAGAATACAAATGTTTACTTAAATTACCACCAAATATAACCCTATGAGAGGCATTAGACATCAGTTCTTCACGTCAAGTCATTTTCACAAGTCTCTTAGTGCCCTTTTTTTTTCACTCTTCTGAGGAAGCAAATCTTGTATGGGGTGCATGTCCCAGCAAGCTTATTCCAGCATTAAATCAGTGCCCCAGTTCCAGAGCCACCTCTGACAAGCCAGTGTCCATCATAGCAGGGCTGAGATTTATCACACAACAACATGGAATAAGTTTGGAAAAAAGCTCACACATTCAGGGGAGAAACTCAGAACTTGGTTACCTGCAGGACAACGTGCCCGGATAAGTATATGGATAAATGGGGCCTTATTCACTTTCACTTTGATTTAATACATTCCTAAATTGAAAGAAAAAAAACAAAAAAAACAAGTAAGAGTGAATTGGTTTCTGACCTCCCATTAATACCTAATTTTGTTGTTTTGTAACATGAAACCTCAATTTGAGGCCGCTGTCCATGGTCTTTTATTTCACTTCACTTTTATTTGACCAAGGAGAGCAATCTGCCGCACACACATACACACACACACGCACACATGTACACACACACACACACAGTGCTAATCAGTGAGATCTAAATCCCCTGGGTAGAGGCTCTAATAGACCATGTGCTTGTGAGAAGATAATCATTTGATGATAGGAAGGCAGAGCACAGGGTTGTGGGTGGCAACACTTATGCTGTTGCATGAAAATGCTCTGTTCCCATCTGTGTGCCAAAATCTTAACTTCTAACATAAGATGTCGCCCCAGGGCAAACACTAATGACTCCTTTTTTGTCAAGGTGAAGGAACGGAGATAACAGTGCTTAACTTTGAAGGACGCAATGGCGGCTTTGGATATCAGGGCACGGGTCTTTTTTTGTCCTTGACGATACAGAATGATGAGATCATTGGAATGTCAGAACAATGCAAAAAGAACAGACAGTTTATCCATGGCTGACATTTTATTGTTTGATGCCGTTTGGTTTTGTTTTTGTGGCATAGATACATAGAACGTGTTAAGATTACAGCTGAGCAAACCTATTTAATGAATATCTATATCTATATATATATAATCTATATATAACGGAAATGCAGACCCCCCCAACCAGGGGTGTTTCAAGACTCTCTGGGCACCCCAGGAAAAAAAAAAAAAACTAAGCTTTTGACACAAATAGCATGGGGCCTATAAGGGGGCTCCCATTGTGTAATTGCAGTGTCTTATACATGGCAAGACATTTAAGGGGGTTTCAGGTAGTCGTTGCTGTGGACCAATGAAAACAGCCATCTTCTAGGCAATTGCCTAGTTTGCATGCCCTGTTGCAGCGTCACATATCTTGGAGTCAAATAGAAGGGGAACCAGTTTTTCATTAATACAACCACTAGATGGTGCTGTTGAGTTAAAGGCTGCTTGCGATAGGAGAACATCCTGTGGTCTCACACATGGGAACACTGTGACTTCACTTTTCTATGTAGCACACGTAATTGTTGGCCTTGATGCGCAGCTGCCTATGGTTTGTGTTGTCAGTTCCAGCGACTTCTATTACGGCATTATCTGCAGCGAAGCCCCCCATTTGACGGTCAACGGTAAACACCGTCGATGATCTAGTCTGGTGATTTTGTTGTGCAATCCACATCGAACTACACTCTGTGCGTGGTGGCTCAAGTGGCTATTTAAGTCTGATTTGCAGAGCTCCGTAAACAAGCCTGAGACCAAGGGAAAATATGTCACTCTGTGTATCTGTGAGAACAGCAAATATATTCAAGTATATTCAAGTATACCCACATTCAGGAAAGTGCCCTTAAAGCTGTGCTTTCTCTCCAGAATGAAGGAACAGGAAAACAAATAAATTGACACTTTATGGGATTTGTTCAGTAGAAGCTGTTAATGTAGTGAACAGCCTTTGTCTGTTTCAGTTGGCGTGAAACAAAAGAGATGGTAACAAGCTTAGAAACACAGCAGATAGGAAGTGCAAGCATCTGTACCTGGTATAGTCTTTATTTGGATAGTCATGATATTTGTTTTTGCTTCAAGGATGAACATAACACATTTTCCTCCTTAAACCCAACCCCTGATATCTGAACTGTATTCAGATACAAAGTGGCATTGGTCAGTTTTTTTTTTTAAATGCGGTTCTGTTATTGGATGTAGATCCTCCTGATATCGGCATTTATGTGGTTTCTTCAGGGAGCTAATCCTGTTTTTGCAGCCCTGTGTTCCATCAGTCAGCCGAGACACTAAGCAGCCAACAAAATGAGTGTTATCAGGTTTCAGTGCTGTTTCTATCGCTCCGATCGTCTGCCAGACAGAGATTGAGACGATGGCGTGAACAGGAATGCAAGCAATGGACTAGAAAGGAGCTGCATTGTGCAGGGATATGAATGAATGAGGAATGTGTGGCAGAATAGGAGATAGATGGAGGAAAAAAAAAAAAAGTGATGGTCCACGACAGCACACTCACACTCACATGTCACATGTGAGTGCAGTGGTGTTGCCAAAGGGAAGGCTCTATTTTTAGGGGGGGAGGAATGTACACAGAGGCCTCGTGGAAAGGGACCATAACAACAAACAGGACGCAACACGTTCCTACAAAGGGACGGCCCACCTCGGAACACACAGTCACACGGCATCAACACGGGTGGAAAATAGGGAGAAAGTAAAGGGAAAAAGTCAAGACACCTTTTTCTGCTGAGATCTTGCTTTGAAGACAAAGCGGGACCCCAGGGAAGGGAGGGAGAGAAGAAGAGCAGGTAGGATTTGTATTGTTGTGACATTCGTTTGGTCTGATGGCTTTTCAATTCATTTGAGGTAAATATGGACAAAACATTTGCTTGTCCTATACTTGGGTTAACTGCTGACGTGCTGTTTTAAAGTGGTTACACCGCGGAGTTGATATTTTTTGCTATGTTTGTTTAAATGTACATTTTTCCGTGCTCGTTCTGTTTTTTACAATGAAGGGGAGACTAAAGAACAGGAAAACTTCTCGAGTTTGTTCAGATGTTCTGCAGTAGAATGTTTAGGCCGGCATACTTTATTCCCTATGCATAAAACGGCGGCGGTTTTAAGTTTGGCCCATGTGCCAAAATGTAATGATATCAATACACACACTAATAGAGTTTATGTTAAAGCTATGAACCATAGAGGTTGATTATTTCTACATGTGAAAAGTTGGGACTTGGAGTGGAATTTTCTAAAAGTCTAGCATAAGTATTTCCTTCATAAATCTAGATCCAATAGCTAGCCAGTTTCGTTATGTGTTTTAATTTTTGACTGGACTAAATGGCCTAACTAATCTCATATTTCCTCAGCATGGACCAGCCAGCGATCAAAGTCTCCCACTACAAAGACAAAGAACACTCTTCTAACCTGCTGCTGCAGCTCAACGGCCTGAGACACGAGAGGATCCTGACGGATGTGCTCCTGTGCTCAGGAGACACAGAGATCCCGTGTCACCGCAACGTCCTGGTCTCCAGCAGCCCTTACTTCAGGGCCATGTTCTGCAACAACTTCAGAGAAAGACAGCAGACTAGGATCGACCTGCAGGGCATCACCTCCTCCATCCTCAGTAGCATCATCGACTATGTTTACTCGGGTCTTATGGTCATCAGCGTAGACGTCGTGCTGCCTCTGATGCAGGCCGCATCCATGTTGCAATATGACCGCCTGTTCGAAGCCTGCTCGACGTTCCTCCAGGAGCTGATGAGCCCCGACAACTGTTTGAGCATGACGAGGCTCTCTGAGATCATGAACTGCAGCAGTTTGCGGGCCAAGGCCAAGGAGATGGCCGTGAAGAGCTTCTCTGATGTGTCGGCGTCGGACGACCTGTGTGAGCTCTCCTTGCCGGAGCTCATGGGATACCTGGAGGACGACGGCCTTTGCGCGGAGGAGGAGCAGGTCTTTGAGACGCTCGTTGCTTGGATCCACCACGACCCTTTCTCCCGGCGCGGCGCCATCAGCGACCTTTTCAGCAAGGTTCGCCTCCGACACATCCACCCCACCTACCTCTTCCAGTTCATCGCCAACGACCCGCTCATCCAGTCCTCCAGCCTCTGCACAGAGCTCATTGAATCGGTGAGGCGCCTTATGTTTTCCGGCGACGCGAAATGCACCGGCGACAGGGTGGTGGACATCCGACCCTTATGGTTTGCGCCGAGGCGATACACCTGCAGTGAAGTGCTGGTGGTGCTGGGAGGGAGGAAGAGCAACCAGCAGACCTCGAGGGAGGCCATCGTCTTCGTCGAGGAGAGCCAGGGGTGGCAGTGGCTCGCCAAGCTGCCCGTTCGCCTGTACAGGGCCTCCTACGTCGCCCTGCACAGCGTCCTGTACGTGATCGGAGGCCTGACCAAAAACGCGGCCAAGTGCAATCAGGTCAGCACGGCTGTGTACACCCTCTCCCTCAAGACCAACCAGTGGCGGACGGTGGAGCCCATGCTGGAGCCCCGCTTCGCCCACCAGAGCGTCTCCTACCTCCACTTCATCTTCGCCCTGGGAGGCCTCGGGCCCGACCGACAGGTGACGGGCAGCGTGGAGAGGTGAGCCTGGGTGATCGGTAATGAGTCTTTAGCAGGACGATCTCGTGTGCTTCGACGCATGCAAGGCGGCATGTGATGACACATCTTTAATGAACATGCCATCAGGTACAACAGTATGTTCAACCAGTGGGAGTCCATGGCGCCCATGCCCGAGGCCGTGCTGCACCCGGCAGTGGCTGCTACCAACCAGAGGATCTACATGTTTGGCGGAGAAGATGCCATGCAGAGCCCCGTCAGAATAATACAAGTAAGATATGAATAGTGCCACTTAATCACTGTTGAGGGTTTTTTTTTTTTTTTTTAGCTCGTATCTCCAGCCATCTGGTTTCATTCTGTGCCCCCCCCCCCCCTCACTCCTGCTTCCCTCCGCTTCTGCAGGTGTATCACATTTCCAGGAACATCTGGTCTAAGATGGAGAACAGAACGGTGAAGAATGTGTCCGCTCCAGCTGCCGTTATGGATGACAACATTTACATCATTGGAGGTAGTTGCAGTGATAAAGTCTCAAGACCATGTGCTCGCAACACTTTGCCAAGTGGTAAATTCAGAGATTAAAGAAGGGAATAAATGGGGAAAAAAAACTCACATTGACTCTGATGTAAACTTGTTTTTTTGTTCTTGATTAATCACCTTTTAGAAATAAAAGAGCCACAACTGTTGCCCTTCTCACATTAATCTCTCCCTGTCCCAGGGTACACCAGGAGAATGATTGCATACGACACCAAAGCCAACCGGTTCATCAAGTGTGCCAACCTGAAGGAGAGGAGGATGCACCATTCTGCGACCGTTCTCAATAACAGACTCTACATCACAGGCGGACGTTCCATCGGCAGCCATGACGTCATAGAGGACTCGGACAATTTCGAGTGCTACGACCCAAAGACGGACACTTGGACCTCCAAGGGCACTCTGCCGTATAAGGTGTTCGACCACGGCTCCCTCACTCTGACATCTGTGTCACAGACATGGGCAAAATCATAGCTGATTCAGAGATGACATTGAGATTTAATGTTGTGTTTCAACATGTTTGGTCCGTTTCTCTTGCTAGAATTTCAATGTTATTAAGTAAACTATTTGAAGATTAAAAAGACTGTCAGTCAGATAGTAATTATGCTAAACAAATGCACTTACACCAAGCACACTTCATATATTTAAAACATTCAGCTATATTTAGTTTTTTCAAATGTATGTCTCATATTTTTTTATACCAGGAACTGTACTTTTCTAATATTTTTCATGTAATATACAAACCGACGAAAACAGGCACAGCCTAATGCACGTCCACTCCTTAACCTGTCTGACTTCACAAAGGGTGAATGGGCTATTTTCAGCCTGCTCAAAATCTAAACCATGGGATTTCACTGAGCACAGTTTGAGTCTGGGTTGGCTGTTTGGTAAAGGTCAAAGCTCTGTCCAGCTGTTAGGTTTGAACCTGATGCCCTGTTTGGTGAACAACACAGTCACAGTCACTACTGTGTAAAGTGATGGAATCATTGTATTAACTTGTTTTACTGGTATGCAACTCACGCTGCCAATAAAACTGGCTAAATGAATAGCCTCATATTATTGTTTTTTACAGAAGATTTAAGGATTTTTGTTTTGTTTTTGAATTGTTATTTCTGATAATAAAATGTCACTTTTTACATGTGGCCTCTCTCCGTCACTCTATCCAGACAGTGTTTCCTTACAGCTGAGTTGAATGTGAATGCCATCTGAGCAGCACATGTGTCCTGTATGTCTCATCATGTGCCTATTTGACCCCAACCACACTCCTGTCCACACAGGACCTTTACATGCCCAGGCAGGTCCCTGGCAAAATAGCACAGTGGGATAGAGATGATAATGTGGGAAAGATATCCATTAGCAAAGACCCGCCTTCAATAATTGTGTGTGGGAGCATTTATACGGTGGGGTTTCCCACTGAAATAAAATGCAAGATGTCTCTGTTGGCACATGAAGATGCGCAGGAAAATGGCGGACAGATGCCGTGAGGACATCGAATGCGGCAGGACGGAATATCTCTGGCGAGTTATTTGACTTCAATGCTCTGTGGAGCATTATCAGGACTTGTGTGATTTCTTTAAAAAAGACAGACAATGGTCGTTAGAAAAGATGCTGATCTCTGTAAAGGATTCCACTGCCGCTTTTAAAAGGATTCCCCAAAGTCAAGATAAACAACAGCTAAAGTGATCAGGCACTGAGGTCAGCTGTTTCCTGTGGAGTAAATATAATGTGACCGGGAGGTATTACACAGGAGGCCACATGTGCTCTTCTTTGAAACCAGAAATCCCTGGGTCAGATGTTTTGGTCCCTGTGGGGCAGAAACTGTGGGGGAGAGGGGGCTTGAAAAAAAACTTTAGTGTATAGGTGATCTGATGTTATTTTGAGAAAGAAACAAGAGGGCAAACGTTACGCCACGTGAGGCCCGGCGGCCCTGGCTGGTTGCTGTGCACGCTGGCAGATGTGGGGAGGGGCGAGAAACTGATGAGCAGGGTTTCACAACAAGAGAGCCCGAGCGAGTGTTGAAACTCACCCAGAAGGAACAGCAACAGGTGTTTGTGTGTGCGTGTGTGTCTGAGTAGACTGTGTGCAAATGAGAGCGTGTGTGTTTGTCGTTTGGGTCTTTAGAGTGTTGAGCCGGACTGACCAGCTGTCACGGCCAGTCACAACATCACAACAACAACAGGCATGACAGACAGGGGGAGAGAGGCAGAGAGAGAGAGGGAGAGAGAGAGAGAGAGAGAATACTCAATGATGTCCCAAAAAATATTGACATACATAATGAGAGAGCTTTGGAAAAGGAGATGTTTTGCTATTGTGTGTATATCAATATTGACAGTGTCAATTCCAACATGACAACAGCCACATAATTGGCCATGTGAGAGTTAACTTATCACTGCAGTGCTTTATGCTCAACCAGCTCAGTTACGCTAATAAATGTATGCTCACAACATGCTTCCTGATACATGGCTCACCTTCACTTTTGTTCGAGGTCCCCAATCAGAGATTAACAAAAAAATAAATAAACGTCGCTAACTATGAGTCTTTCGTATGGCAGTTGTGTTAATTATACAAGATGGAGAAAAACACAAAGGGAACCCTTCCAATCCATCATTGTTGGTGATTTTGTGAACGTTTGGATTTAATCGACAGAGCTTCCCTCTGAGTCAGTTTGACCAACTGACCAAACACTTACTGGGACTTTCCATGTTTTGTCCTGCCCCAGAAATAGAATTATTTAGACACCAGGGACTCACAACCCTTCTCACACATCACTCTATACCTCCTGCGGTTCACAAAATACTTTATTGTTAAGTCTCTTCTTTTAGTTCTTTTAGCTCTGTGTGGTCTAATCACATGGAGAAGTGTGGAGCTATTTCTGTGCGGGCCACTTGCAGTGGCACTGAATGTAAGTTGCCAAGTCAGAATACATCTGCCCATTGCGCTTTCATCATTTTCCATGTGATGTCTTGTTGACAGATTTTAACATGCTCTGTGACCTTCTGCTCACATCGGGGTGTTGCATTAAAACCACACGATGCCACAGATCCACCTGTTTTTCCAAATCCAATGCGGAGGCTGTCATGAGCACTGGTGTTGTAATGAGAAGGGAGATTATTTTCATATTTGCTCATTCTTTGTGAAATCACACAAAAGAAAGGTATGTGAAAAAACATTACAGGAAAATAGTAGGGCTTTCGCTGAGAATAACTTAACTACTTTTGAACCATCCGGGATGAGTCGGTAGCAAAAAAAAACACATTTGACACACCATCCACCCTGGCCATGCTACTCTCACAGGATGTGTGCTGACACACGGGGGCCTACTTTGTGAGCTAAAACTCTGGCCTGTGCACTCGTTGCACACAATGTGTTGCTGCTGAGTTGTTTTGCAGTGTGTGTGGTGTCTCATGAATTATGAGAACCCAGAACAATCCCTCATTTCCCCTCTACCCCCCACTGCGCTGTTGTACTTCAAACCGAAGTAAGACTACACACCGAGGGTTATAGATAAACTCCCACACACAACTGCATACCTACTGCTGTGGCATTTTGACTGAGAATTGACACACAAACAGAGGGTTTCTCGTGCTGCGTTAACAGTAGGAAGTAAACATCATCAGTTCACACATCAACCTTCCGACTGTGGTATGGTGTAAATGATAACAGCACATCCTCCTCAATTGCTTTGTCATCATTCTTATTGTATGCTGATGACACACCACAGAAACAATCCATGTAAAAGCATTTCGTATTTCCAACAAGCCTCCTATTAGAGACTTGAACAAGCAGACATAAAATGTGAATTAGATTGGTATTAGCCTCAGCAGATGACTGCTTAAATAAGTAATGTGCATAATTAAGCTGATAAGAGGTGACCTAGTGCCCTAGACAGATTTAGTTACGCATTATCTCTAATGGCAGGGGCCAAAATAAACATAATACTCTCAACCGCTCCTCACAGATCAGTTGGTACTGTTTTGGGAAAACTGAAAAGCAACAGAGCAGCAGCGAGACACGCCCCCTCCCAACGACAAACACACACAGGCCCATTCCCACACAAAGGCATCCAAAGGAAAACTTCATCTATTTATAACACCAGAAGTGACTGAGAATCAGTGGACTTTAGAAACACATGCATAATGCCCCCCCCCCCACCACCTTACATGCATAATGCCCCCCCCCCCACCACCTTACATTTACACACAGACCAAGTACTGATACCAATACAGGAAGTGGTTAAACAACACACTCAAAGCAAAGTATTGCTATAGGCCAAGAACTGTTGGGAGATTGCTTGATGACTTTGGGGCGAATGGTAAGCTTCAGTTTGGCTTCACATATTTGGATGAGAGCAGAACCCTAATTTCTCGAAATCAGCCAAAGTATTCATGATCCAGAAGTGACTGAGAATCAGTGGACTTTAGAAACACATGCATAATGCCCCCCCCCACCACCTTACATTTACACACAGACCAAGTACTGATACCAATACAGGAAGTGGTTAAACAACACACTCAAAGCATCAATGCATTAACCATTATATCCCACATTAAAGTCAAGTATTGCTATAGGCCAAGAACTGTTGGGAGATTGCTTGATGACTTTGGGGCGAATGGTAAGCTTCAGTTTGGCTTCACATATTTGGATGAGAGCAGAACCCTAATTTCTCGAAATCAGCCAAAGTATTCATGATCGTCTTTTAATAAAAGGAAAAACAACGACACCACAAAGTATAAACCGTTTTTTACAACCAAAATTCTTACCCTCAAAATTCCACTTTAGTTAAAGGCAAAGGTTTCACCATCTAAACGTGAGCTAGGGGCTTTTTATGTGCCTGTGCCAGGGGGATAGTATGTCAATGATTCGCGCATGGCTTGACTGCAGCCTTTAAATACATGTGGTGAAGTAAGCCACAAGTAGCCCAAGAAGTGAGCACAGGAACTGGGTGAATGTCACTTTCAACGGTGATCACAGTTACATAACTGCGTAACGTCTCAAAACTGCGCTGTTTTATTCGCCGTGCGTCCGTCGTCTAAACGTCTTCTACGGATGATCCACTCAGTGTCCCCTCGCTCTGTCGTCTTCCGGGACATCATGAGGGACCCTTCTGTCTCTCCCCCCACAGATTTCGCAACGCTCCAGTTGATAAACAAAGCCACGTGCTGCAGGGGAAGTTTCTAAAGGGGGCGGGCCTCGCGTGTTTCCGGGTACTGGGCTAAGAGGATATAAGAGGAGCTGCGCAATGACAACACAAGAGCACAAGAGACACAAAGCGACTTGACGAAGGGCTACACACTCGGCCGAACAGGGACTATTTCCCCATTCTTCTTAGATTCTCTTCCTCCCGCACACGCACGCAGACATCGGGTGAGGATGCCGTTCCTCGGACAGGACTGGAGGTCACCGGGTCAGAGTTGGGTCAAAACCGAGGAGGGGTGGAAAAAGACGACGGCGGACGACACGAACAACAACGTCTCCGCGGACAGGTTGGCCGGCAGACACGACATGCTGCGCTGTGTGTGGAGAGAGAGACAGGGGGGGGGGGGGGGGGGACCCACG
>JAFBJU010000147.1:874025-981069 GCA_016785305.1 Colistium nudipinnis
GGGGGGGGGGGGGGGGGGGGGGGGGGGGGGGGGACACACGCAATTCCAACACTTTAAACCCTCCGGGCACGATTAAATAACACATTTGCCACAATCCAATTAGAGTGTCCTGTCTATACAGAAGAAAACAGCTTCTGTAACTTAAAAACAACACCGGCACCCCACTGTCAAAACCACGTTCTGATATAAACTGGTGAAGTGATATAAAGTCCTAAAACACGTGACCCATGTTTTTTTTTTCTTCTTTTCAGCTTCTGCAAAGTGGAGCAGCAGCAGGAGGAGTGTTTCAACAAGGAGAACCTCCTGCTTGTTTTCAACTACGACATGGCTGCCAAGAAGAGGAAGAAGGACCTGATGAACAACAACACCAAGGCCCCCTGTGAGTCACAGCGAAAGAGACGGATAATGTAATGTTTTTTTGTTTGTTTGTTTGTGTGTGTGTGTGTGTGCGGGCGTGTGTGTGTGGGATTGTAAATTGTGCCACAATATACAAAAGTCAGGTTCCAGAGCCAAAACAGGGGAGGCTTATGAGGCACTTCCTAGTTATTATATCTATTATTATTATTTTGTAATTTCAAACTCATAAACTCTATTTCAATAACTTACGCTCAGTCTGGAATTGTGACTTATCTGAGGTGTGTGCGTGCGTGCCCTGCGTGTGTGTGTGTGTGTGTTTCACTGTTGCAATGAGGGCAGGTCACTCACATAAACACTCTGCTCTCTCCTAGATTTCCACAGGGAGAAATGGATTTATGTCCACAAAGGAAGCACCAAGGAGGTAACAAACAAACTCGTTCAGTTTCAAATCAACTTTTCATCCCAACGCTGCTAATGTAAACCCTGTACTCATGCAGAGGATGGCAGGCTAATACCCTTGTAATTAAATTCTCCCAGCGCCATGGATATTGTACACTGGGAGAGGCCTTCAACCGCTTGGATTTCTGCAGCGCCATCAAGGATACGAGGAGATTTAATTACATCGTCAAAGTGAGTCCACATCTTTTAATTTGCTTGCAGTACTTTCTTTTGTCCCTTTCTGTTTGTCTTCCTCTGTGGCTGTGAATAGATGTTTTTTTTGTGATTGGCACGGAGGGGGTTAAGGTTAATAGGGCGTGTGGGGTTCTGCCGGGCTCTTATCATTGCTCTGCAGACAAGGGTCTTTAAGTGGTGATGATACCGACTGACCCAGGGAGTATATGTGTGTGTTTCTGGTGCAATAGGACTATGTTATAGCACCATCTTTTGCTGGAAAAGACTCTGTTAAGCCATTTAGCATCCCAGGATTGAGTTAAAACCAAAGTTTTATTGGAGAGGTATTCCTATTTACGTCCTAATTCAGTGCATTAATACATAGCATATTTCACTATCACTAGAGAAGCCAAATCATTTGACAAAAACGTGTCATCCTTACATGTAATATAATGAATAATACAGTTGCATTATGGGACATCAATTGAAAAGCGCACGCACACACACACACACACACACACACACACGCACGCACGCGTGTCTCCTATGTGAGCTGTGGGCTGCATGTGGTGGTGTTCTCGTGTACTGCTCGGGGTGAGGTGGGGTGACAGCTGTGAGGACAGGAGTTTTTGGAACCAGAGCTGGTGGTTGCTTAGGGGACAGAGGCGCACGACCAGAGACGCACTTCCTCCGTCAGAGTTCAGCTTCCTGTTCTCTGTCACTTCTCTGCTGTCCTGTGTAAGTGGATGTTGTCATATTGATAAATTGGGGCCTTGTCACGGGGAGAAGGGCCAACTTTCCATTTTTGCAGAACACAAATGCAGGTATACGAGTTTGTCAAATTCCGGAGATAGCAGAGTGCAAAACAATCGGATGTTCCACACGTGATCTAACTTTTTGATCTTTTTACCGCCCCGCATGCTTGCTCTCCGTTTGAGGTTTTGCGATGACCTTTGGAGTGCCAGTTGCAGTTAACATGTGCAGTGTAGTGTGCTAAGCCCAGGGAACAATATGGCTGTGTAACCCTAGCGTTTAGTCTGGACACGGTGTCCTAGGTCACTGCTCCTCACTGGTTGTGTCTGATGGCATTTGCAGGTTCAGCTAACTCCCTCTCGGTTACACAGATCAGGTTCTACCACAAAGAGACAACAAACGGCCTCCCGCTTCCTGGAGCAGGCACATGGAGGTTATTTCAAGGAGATGGAAACTTTAAAATCACTTTTTTTTTTTTTTGAGCAGGGCTGTGGTATAATAAAAGGATTTAGTGTCTCCAGTACTGTTGGCGTGTTTGTGGAAGAGTGAGCCTCACGCCAAGCCATGTGCAGTTGAGTGAACAGCGAGGGGGGCTAAAAGTAGATACAGAAATGCACATTGTTCTGCCTGGCTGCCCCACAAAGGGAGGAACACTTGATGAGCGGCTAAAAGAAGAAGGGCACGGGATTAGGTTTTAGGAATCAAGCTGGAAAGAATTAAAATGCGGGACCAGGAGGCTGGGAAGAAGCTTAAAATTGGTAAAAAAAACAAAAAAAACAGACAGGGAAGTCATTTTGTTCAGAGTTTGGTATTACTAAGATCCCGATGAAATTGTATTTTTCCTGAGCCACAGAATTCAGAAGCACGCAGTCTGGGCGGTTTGTTTATCAGAAAATTCCCCACAGCGTGTTGATGCCGTTATGATGACAAAGATCCCATGCTCGGGTCAGATTTTTGCAAGGGTCAACTTGAGCCTGGCCGTGATGTCACAGCATCTGATACATACCTCATGCGCAACATGGAACTCGCCGTTTCGCTGCCAGGACACACGTACACAAACAAGCATGCTCGCACGGGCACACGCACGCACGCACACACACGCACACACACACAAACACACTCTGTCAAATGATTCAGCTAATTCACATGACAAGGAGTATCAGCAGTCAGATGATTAAGCGCCTGTTTGCGGAGGCCGGTGTAGTTGACAGACTGGGCTGTTGTCCAACAACGCTCCACCAGTCTCGTCCCCATCCGAAGGGGCTCCGGTCCAGAACGATCGCAGCCAAGGATACTGTCAAATGCTCACTGGATCCAGCTCCGGTTCAGAGTAATGACCCGGTGAAATGGCTCCAAATGTGTCCTATAATTCACGGCTGCGAGTGCCTTTCGAAGAATGCGCCATAACAAACATTAAGTCGGGGCCCAATGGAACAGAGTGTCTCTGCTCACATGACAGGAGGAAATTTATGTTGCGCTTCTTTCTCTCTTCTGTCACCCCCCTCTCTCGGCTCCAGCTTCTGGAGCTTATCGCCAAGTCCAAGCTCCCATCGCTCAGCGGAGTGGCACAGAAAAATTTCATGAACATTCTGGAAAGAGTGGTGCAGAAAGGTGAGCCCCGTCACTTTATAACTCACTCACTCGTTTTCCTTTGAGTTTGAGGATTTCGTTTGAAATGTATTTTTTGCACACGCCTGCAGCTTTTACAAAAAATTCAAAGGCAACCTTTATGCCAGTTAATTCATGTTTTGTTCGCCGGCTCAAGGCTACAGTAGCTCAAACATCTGTGGTAACTGGAAGAATAAAACGAAATGTGCGTGGAGCAAACATGAAGCCTTCCTGCTTTGTTATTTGCACCGGTCGGTGAGGAAATGAGCCCTGACAGAGGGAATTTAGAGCTTCAATGGCACGGTGAAAAACACTGACGGTCACCAGGTCTCCCCTGCGAGCCACAGTGTAAACTTAATGTTCCCTCTGTTAAACAGAGATTGAGGTTGTTTAGGTGGCGCTATGAAACCTGTTGGCCAAATATTGTGATCGTCACAGGAGGACAGCGCAGCCGCTTCCAAACATTTCGTTTGACATAGTGATTTTCTATGATTCTCGATAAATATTTTTTCGGCTTGGCTGGTTGCCCGCTTGCTGCTAATCTCTCTCAAACGCTCCCAGGGTTTTGAAGCCTCGCTTTTTAGGTCCCAATTAAAGAAAAAAAACACCTGGCTGAATAGTTTCTTGATTTTCTCCCACAGTGCTCGATGACCAGCAGAACGCGCGTCCGATCAAGGAGCTGCTTCAGACGCTGTACCTCTCCCTGTGCGGTCTGGTGCAGGACATGGGCAAGTCCGTCCTGGTGGGCAACATCAACACCTGGGTGCACCGCATGGAGAACATCCTGCAGTGGCATCAGCAGCTGGACAACATCCAGATCAACCGGGTAAGTGTGAGCTGCACTCGAAATAGTGCAGCTGAAATAGTGGGAGAACCCGACGGCCTCAAGGAGGCGGCAAAATGCACATTTCATATAATACATTCTGCCTCCTGTTCCCTGCAGCCTGCCCTTACAGGCATGGCCCTGACTGACCTGCCCGCCAGCCTGCAGCTCAACATCATGCAGTGCCTGTCGGACGGCAGGGACCTGGTCAGCCTGGGCCAGGTGTGTCCCGAGCTGGGGGCCCTCACGGAGGACCGGCTGCTGTGGAAGAAACTCTGCCAGTACCACTTCACAGACAGACAGGTGTGTGCACTGGGGCACACATGCGCGCATAGAATATACACACATGCATTGTCACTCCTCCGGCTGGCCCGGAGCCATCTTCTCGCATTACATGTTATTCAAATCTGTCAAGGGGGTTAAGCATCCGTGACGAACTTGACTTTGTACTGGAAAATGGGAGGTCGCAGGGCGTGCATTCTGGCACTGCCTGAAAGCATGCGCTAGATGAGCGAGTGAAACCAGTCTCTCGCTATGAGCTAAAGAAGGCTACAGCGACGTTTCCTACAGGTCAGAGAGGTTTAGATTTAGTTTGTGCTGGGAGGAAAAACTCTGTCCATAAGGCTTCTTAGATGTCTGTGTTTTGATTGCGCGTGCGGAGAATGTAGTGCAAAAGAGGTTTTAGAGGATATTGCTCGGGGATATTGCAGAGTGTTTATCTCTGTTGGGGTCATGTCTTAAAGTCGGTTTTGTTCTTTAGATCCGAAAGCGCCTGATGGTGTCAGACAAAGGTCTCCTGGAGTGGAAGAAGATGTACTTTAAGCTGAGCCGCTGCTATCCGCACAGGGAACAATACAGTGACACCTTGCACTTCTGCACACACTGCCACATCCTTTTCTGGAAGGTAATTCATTGTTTCTCTCTTTCACTCTGAACTTGACCAAAGTGGTTCCCAAAATAAACTGCATGTTAGAAAAGAAGAAAAAGAAAAATGCCAGCAATATGTTGACTGTTGTGCTTCTTCTTTTCTATTTGCAGGAAACAAACCATCCCTGCACAGCCAACAACCCAGAAAGTTGCACCGTGTCCCTCTCCCCACAAGACTTTATCGACCTTTTCCACTTCTGAAGCCCCCCCAAACCCAGATGAACTCACTGTACATACTGTACATAGAAATGCACAAGATTGTTTTTTGTTGAACAGATCAATCTATTCCTGACTGTATATTTAGTTTGAGATATGGACAAAAAGAACCCCTCGGGGCGTTCACGTTTCTTTTGGAAGGGTACGCAGGCTTCTGGCAGGGTTTTGCAGTCCAGAGCGAGTGAATGTGACGGAGAGGAAAAGAGATGCAGGAGCAGTTGTCTGGTTGATGGTGAAGAGAAGAGCCGGGGACAAAGGGAAAAGCTGTCGGAGTTCATTTTTGGGGGGGAAAAACACCTCCAAATGAACATACTTTCGCTGTGTGCTGGAGATTTTGAGTTTTCAAACGTTGTAATTGTTCCTTTCAACTCGGGAAGTAGTTGGATTATTTGTTCAGGAGGACATTACAAAGTCTACTCATATGGAGCATGGGTTTTGCAGTAATATTGGCACTGAGATGGAGAGGACTGAACCTTGCTGTAGTACCTAAGAGAGAACAAATGTTAGCTCGAAAGTAGGTCGTTAATCATTAGAATGAGTGATTTGAAAATGTAAAACACCAAAAGTATGTTTTCTATTTTGCTTAGATCTTTTTTTCACTTTTATATGAATTTGATACGATTCGCTTCGTTTTTTTTAACGCGTGTTCATTTTTCTGCCATGGCTGCTATAGCAACAGCACCCGAGTGCAGTATTACCAAAGATTGTAATCAAAGTCAACAATTCAGTGGTGTGTGCCTTATCGTGAAACTTAAAACCGGTACAGCTTAATCTTTGTTTGCGATGTTTTCCCATTCTGATGCTGTTTTTTGTTTTGTTTTCATCGCCAATTGTGTCATTTACATAATAGTGGTGATTAATATGAGTCTCTTATACCAAAGTTGCCTCTCTGAATCATATCAACGTATTCTTCTGTAGCCTTCTGCATGATTTTTTTTATTTTATTTTTGAACACCCAGACGATTGTGTTTGTGCATCTATTTATTGGTGCTTCTGGCGAGTGGCTTGACTTGCAGTATTAGGTTTGAAGGAAGAACAGTTCCTGTTATCACTGCTCATAGTGAGGAATGGTGTACATGCTGTGCAATGCATTTTGTATATGTTCTGTTGAATAAATAAAAGATAATATCCTTACATCTGGCTCAGAAGCGCTATGGCTCACAGGCTGAGAGAGCAACAGGAGCTTTTCCTGTCGCCAACAGCGCCAAACGTGTGCTCTCTACTGGACAAATGACGAACTGCACGTTGGCTCAAAAAAACTCATCAAAGAAATCATCAGGGCCTGCTTACACGTATGAAAGATGATGTGCCTGAAATGTTTCATTACTGGCCACACCTGCATTTATCACAATGGAGCAGTGAAATTAAGTGTTTCGAACAATGAGCCGAGAAAAAGGAAAATCCCCTCAGTCCACTCGTACGACACAGTGGTAGGGGAAATGCTGAAGGCTCTAAATATCAAAGACAACAAGCAGATCTCCTGCCTCTTCTTAACTAAAGGCCTGTGGGACATTAGTCTTCATTAGGCAGTCCTGCTGTATAATACCGCTCGGCTTATTAGGCAGTGAGCTCTGTGAGTAACAACAAACACAGTCTTCACACGAGCCATTTCTCCTGAAACGTTATTTTCTCAAAATTGTTTTAATTGTTGCAGTAGGACATCAGCAGAGGACAAAACCACATTTAAAAGGCAAATTAATAAGATTTTTACGTGACACTTGACAATATAAACAATGCTGCTTACGCAGCCTATTTAAATAAAGAACATTTAAACAAGTATTTTGTTAATATTATTCATTTCAACAAAATTAATGATTAAGCGTATAAATCATGGTGTGTGCGGCTCCCACAGCAGCATACAGTAATGCCCTGCTCCTCGGGGCCAGACAGAAAGTCTTTGTAGAAGAGGTAAACATTTTTAACCACGATGCGTAGGTGTTGAAAGGAAACGATTCTGCTGCCCACGCCATAATACAAAGGCATCGATTTAAAGCCAAACGTCCCAGTGTATTGATGCATTGACAGCAGAAAAAAAGGCGATGATGATACATTCCCAGTTTTCTCATAAAAACAATATTCATGTTGCAAATATAGCTAGCTACCACACTACTCATTTTCTGTAATAACATCCCTTGCTTTTATTTTTATTTCTAACATGCAAACTTCTTGTCTACAGTTTGTGCCTCAGGAAACATAATAAGCACCAGTAACTAGTCTCCTATTTTAACTTGTAGTGTAGGAGCCCTCTGTGGTTGACACTTCAGAAAAAAAATACATTATGTAAAAATCAAGGTATGAGGCTGGTTGCATATTTTATTTTTACATTTGTTTGTTGTTTTCTAAAACCACTGTGTGTGTTGTGTCCCAAAGGTGCGTCAAGTACATTTCAAAACTGAAGCCAGGACATAAGATCACAGTCCAGGTGGGCTGCCAGCAAAGTCGCACGTAAAGTTGAGGCATTTCCTTGTGGGAGAGAAACTTCACAGCAACACACACACAGCACTAAACCTTGTGTTCACCTTGTCATGGCCTCCTCAGTTGCCTTAATCAGAACACTTGATAATGGGGTTATGAGTCACACCGAGCTTTAAACACTACTCAAACGCGCTTTTGCTTTCGTGCTTCCTCATATCCATTCGGATTTGGCAGCGTTGGTCTGTCTGAGCTTCCAGTGCATGTACTGTAGAGGTGGGATGAGGGGTGTGTGTGTGTGTGTGTGCGTGAGCCCAGACAGTTAAGGTACCACCTGCAGAGGATCCTAGGATGCCGAGGATCTGCAGCCCTGTGTATGGAAACAAATGAGATCTGAGCGTTTTGGTACCCTTAACTTATGCAACACTTGTCTTCACAGCGTCGATAAAGAATGAAAAAATAGCATGCTTATAAAGAAATGCCAAGACTGAGGGGTAAAAGTTGCAAAGGAAAGCAGTTACCAGAGTTGTTAAAGGTCACAGAGGTATGTTGTCTCTTTCAGAGTTCTGAATAATCCACTCGATAGCATCCCACCCCTTCAGATTCACACAGAGAGACAGAAGATTAAAGAGGAGCGACACACATAGACAGGCTCGCACCGTGGAAAATTTGAACTTGTGTGCCCAGTAAAACTGGCCCAGGAACAGCAGAGAGATAGCCGTGTCTCAGTAAGGTGGCATGCAGAGAAACAATCGGCGATATCGCCATCGCGTGAATCAGAATTCAGATTACATGCAAAAGAGGACAGAACTGTAAAAACAGAAAAAGAGCATTTTTTTAAATTTGATTTGACATGACCTTGCTGGCGTTGGCGGACATTCTCCTGACCATCATTCCTTCCAGGTAACTGCTCAGACTGACTCCCTTGACGGTGATGATGGCCTCTTGAGTCAAGATGGTGCTGAGTCGACGGGAGAAGGGAGGGAGGTAGAACGACAAAAAGAGAAACACACAATGCAGCATTTCGTACCGGTGAGAACCCAATGTATGACTTGTTCTGTTTCCGAACAGTGTGAACACACACACTGTAAGCCCGCCAAGCTTTCGGATATACAAAACGCAAATTGTACAATATACTTACACCTCTGGGTTGTCTGGATGTGGTCTGTAAAGAAGCCTCTCGTCCACTGATATGAGGTTGGTGAGCGTAATCTAGAAAAACAAAACACATTTCCATTTCCTTCCTTTATCGGCCAGTTACAGAATGCGCTACCGCTTTGGATAAACCAGGTGACCAGTGTTGCTTGGCTGGACGACGGACTCAATAGAAACATACATTTGTGGAGCACAGCTCCATCTTCTTCTCGTCTGGGTCGACTATGGAGTGCTCCTTCACATACGTTTGTGTCTGGCTGGTTCCCAACAACTGCGACGACACAACAATACACAGCATGTACAGTAAAACCTGCCCACACAAATTGGGCACATAAAGAAAAAAAACAGGAATCCACTTCCAAATGGCTGGTCTCAAGGGCATCCAACCCATATCTTTAAGCATCCTTTGTATTTAAGTGCATCGCGGATGTCTATTCATCTGAAGCGAGTGTCTGTGTGGTGACCACTGACCGCTCGGACGATGCTAGGTATGCCCCACTCTGTGCTGAGGAGTCTGTGGCTGTGCAGGCGTCCGTCAGTATCCAGGCGGCGGTCCAGCACGTCCACACCGACCACGTTGGGGTTCATGGGGTTGGGGTACTTCCTCATCGCAGCTTTCACCACTGTTTCCCATGGGTAACTGTGCACAAACAAGTCAACACTGGAGTGCAGGAATTGGGGTTCATCGTGGGTCTCCCTGTAAGTGTTACAGGGGGGGAAAAAATATCAAGTGCTATTCAAAGTAGGCAACTGGACTGGTTCGAGAAATCTTCAACCAGTCCAGTTGCCTACTTTGAATCGCACTCGATATTACCATGACCAGGATGACTGTGAACATTCATAGACATGTTACAAGGGAATTGAAGCCGGTTCCCTTCCCTGAGGATGCTCACATCCTTCATCCTGGAGATCTATCGTGAGCTTCTCCGTGGTGACTCGAGAGGCTGTGTTGATTCACTATCATAG
The DNA here is from genome assembly GCA_016785305.1 of Colistium nudipinnis. NCBI lineage: Eukaryota > Metazoa > Chordata > Actinopteri > Pleuronectiformes > Rhombosoleidae > Colistium > Colistium nudipinnis. The sequence continues at coordinate 883,855 of JAFBJU010000147.1, forward strand.
GATTGTTGTTTCTGGCTCCAAATGTGAAATTAACCCAGCAGATTTGTAAACTTCACAGTTTCATGTTATTCTCGTTGTAACCGGAACACGAATGATCATCGTGACCAACCTGAAAACATGCTCCGTGCTCCAGATCTTCATCTTCTTCTTCGTTTTTTGTCAGAAACAAAGCATTGACCTTCCGGGACTGCGTCTCACCGGTGCATCTTCATCCGAGGACCGAGCCGCAGTGATCGGAGAACAGGGCCTGGGACACAGGCTCGCGATCATCCGGGAGGTGAGTCCACCTCACAGCGCATCTCTGCTTTCTCCTGCTTTCACGCAGCAATAATCTCTCGGGACTAGACACTGTAGCATGTACAGATTATGACAGCTCGTGCAAGGGGAACCGGTGCAATAGCGGAGCTACAACGCGTCTAGCTAGACGGAGTGAGATCCGGAGACAGGATGACCAGGGATATCAAAATAAAACCATGTTTTCGATGATCTCCCATAACTGCATTTTTTTAATGTGTCAAGAACATAAACCATTGCTGTGTGAGTCAGAGAAAAAATGTTGTTTAAGATATAGCCTGTTTAAACCTTTGAACAGCTGATCGTCTTTCAGTTTTAGTTGCTTTACCGCCACCTTGTGGTTATGAACGTTCACTGTTCTCCATCCCGCTCAGCCTCTCTTCTTCTTCTTCTGTTCGAGTTTATTGAGGCGTGGCAGACAACTTTTAAGTAAATGTAGAGACTGTACAACTACTGTCATCTCAGAACTGTGAGACAGATGACGTAAGTATGAGATAGAGAGATCAGACGGAGGACAGTGTATGGGGTAAAACCAGAAGGTGGTACTAATACAACGTAAAGGCTGCGATGTGGAATGTGGAAGAAAAGAAGGTTGTTTGCCAGCCAACAATAAGCACAACCAGAATAGGAGGAAATACATTATTCAACATTTCATTTAGTTAGTCATTTGATATTTTAGAGGAAATGTTATAGTAAAACCCTCCACTAGCACGAAGCATGTTGTCCTGGGTCCGTTTTACAGGAATAGCCACCCTATTATTTCCATACTTACTTATTATTTAAATACTTACTCTATATTTATAAACGTAATCAATTTTCCTACTTCGTGTGTGAGTTCCACTAATAATGTTTAACCTACAATTAGACATACGTTGTTTTTAGTTTTATTTTTATGGTACAGGTGCCGCTTTTCCGGTCTTTTCTGGTTTGGTGTCGCTGACTTGGCGAAACTGACGCTGCTCTGCTGCTGCAATCGCCTTCCTGACCGCATGCGCACAGCATCTCTCCATCATCCTCGTCAAGTGGCTCCACGGGGAAGGACCGAATCAAACCGGATGAACAATGATCCAACCTTCAAACCAAACCTGAAGTGTGCGACCAAATTAATAAATACTTACTAAAAATGTAATATGGGACACATCATAGTAAGTTGTTTAATTTAATTTGATTTTTTTTACAACTCCTACTACTACTAAAAGTAATCACAAAAACAACAACAACAACATCAATAATAATAATAATAATAATAATAATAATAATAATAATAATAATAATAATAATAATAATAATAATAATAATAAATGTTATAACAGTATTTCATGAATTTAATTATATTATTATTTGCTATATTTATTGACGTATAAGCTTGATTATTATGATGATGATGATGATGATGATGATGATGATGATGATGATGATGATGATGATGATGATGATGATGATGATGATGATTATTATTTTTGTTTTATCTATTCTTTACATTTTTATTGTCTTTGCAACAGATAATCGTGTTAACTGTTTTTTTCTTATTGTGACAGTCTGATCGGATGTGTGCTGTCCCTCCTGGCTGCCTTGACGCTGGCTGGCGGTGCCTTGGCCATCGGAGGAGATACTCATTGAAGCAGACGCACCGTGCAGCCCTGTGTTGTACCTTGTACCGTCTCCGTGGACCCCCCGCGTCCCGCTCACCTCGCCCCGCACACGGAAGAACCAATCAGTCCACAGAGGCCGTGCTCGGTGGATTACACACGGGGCGGATTATCGCACACTACATGCCCCGCGTTGAATGTCAAGCAGCGGGGTATTCTGAAGCACCGAGGCGGTAAGGTAAGGAGCATCTCACCATTCCCACCTAATGGAGGACCCAGTGTCGTGTGGTCTGCGGTATGTTTACCGTGCGCGGCGTCGGTGTTATTTTTCCATCCTGGCCAGTGATCCAATTGCTTCCGCAGATCCGAGGGGGGTAGCTGAGGGGGTTTGAAATATAATATTGGTAATAGGACGCAGGCAGCCTGTTTGAAGGCCGGACTGCCTGCCGCAGAATGCAGATGGAAATCTACCTGTAAATATCGCAGCCTAGGCCTTGTGCAGAGATATGGAATACAACAATGGATGTTACATGTGTGTGCATTGCATTGCGAGTGGCCTATTGTCAGGGCAGATTATAAGAGGAGAGAGCAGTGCAGGACTATGGCAGATGCTGCAGCAGCGCTGGATCAGCTTCAGGCCAGAGAGAGACCGGGAGGAGGAGGGGGGAGGGATGGAGGAGAGAGAGAAGGGGGGGGGTGTTTGTCATCTTTTTAGGATCATTAAATCGCACCGTGTGTCTTCGCTTCCCATCAGCCTATTCGTCAATCTGTCCCTTCGTGACCCATTTCGGTTGTAAGAGGCGGCCCCTCCTCGCTATGAAGGACCACCGGTGGTCGCTCGGTGGTCGCGCTGAAGCCAAAAATCTGCTGACACACGCTCTCTGCCGGCTGGTGCTCCCAGCCTTTGTGCGCCATTGAAACCTATAGCCCGTCTCTCAGGGCCTCCCCCGCCATGTGCAGGGTCTGTTTGTTGCAGGGTTTCACTCGATGTAATGATGATGAATTCTTTTATTAAGTAGGAGACACAATGATTATTGTCCTCTTCCAGCTCATAGAGCAAAGGAGGCAAGGTGACCTCTTGGATGAGCAAACCCCGCGGCTCCAATGTTATCTGTCACAAACGGCTGAAGTGCTGAGATTCTAAAGGCATCTGAGTTCGCATCTGTTTTGTTTGATCGCAGGTCCACAACCATGGAGATTGTCACGCATTTAATCAATGACACCATAGAGTTCTACAAATGGACCCTGACTATTGCAGGTAGTAATCCTTCATTTCTGTCTGACGTTCTACACGAACCTTTTTGTGTGTGTACACTTGTATTTATGTTGTGTTCACACTCTTTGCAGCCCATACATCTACTATTTCTGATAGGAGTCCATATAGAATGAGTCAGTGAGGTTATGGTGCTTTAGGAGGTTGTTGAATAATACACAGTCTTTTACTGTGTATGTGTGCCTGGACATATATATTGACATAAATTCAACTCAAAACATGTTTCAGGGCTTAAAATATATATTTTTTTTACTATTCATCAGTAAAGGATCACGTTTATCAGATTCATTTGTTAAACTGATTCAATGGCACCATGTGATGTGCTATTACGAGTAACAACTCTATACATAGATCCAAATTTGACAATCACATTTAACTAGCACACATTCTCACATACAATTTTAAGCAATGGTGTCAATTCCCACAGATAGATGAGCTGACATCAAACCCGCACTTGCGGCAATGCGATGCGAACATGTAGAAAAGTTATGTAATACTTTGAGAACTTCTGTTTCGCAGACAAGCGGGTGCAGAAATGGCCCCTGATGGACAACCCTCTGCCCACGCTGGCCATCAGCACCTCCTACTTGCTCTTTCTCTGGCTGGGGCCCAAATACATGAAGAACAGAGAGCCCTTCCAGCTCCGCAAAACCCTCATTGTCTACAACTTCAGCATGGTCTTCCTCAACTTCTTCATCTTCAAAGAGGTTGGATGTGGTTAAATAATAAGCGTTTTTTTGTTTACCTGCGTGTGTAAGTACATCGTAATGTAGTGAATCTGTGACACTCTGTTACTGTAACTTTCCATCCAGATAAATATGTCACAGTTGAAGTCTTGCTCTCCTGGGCTTAGACTAACCCCATTACTGTGTATACAGCCTTCTGTCTTGACTCCATCTCTCGTCCTCCTTCTGTCTCCTTCCATTGTGCCTCTCTTTTGTTCATTTACTGTATTTCATTGATTCAGTGGGCACATTCTCATCTTTCTTTTCTAGCTGTTCATGGCAGCGCGGGCTGCGAGCTACAGTTACATCTGTCAACCCGTGGACTACTCAGAGGACCCCAATGAAGTCAGGGTGAGCGTAAAGACACATACGCACACATCCACTTTCGTGAAATGAAAAATGTGCCTTTTACAGTCATGGATTGAACCTCATTATGCAGTGTAGTTAAAAACACATCTTTGTATAGCCGTTTCTTCAAGAAGAACCCTAACGCGTCTCTCATCGAGATAGCTGCTGATATATTCACTCGAAAGCTCCTTTGTACCCAAATAATAAAAAAAAGCCTCAGGCTCAGGGGGAAACATGATCGGCTTCCCCTAACTTGGACCCTTGTCACGGTGTCAGGAAAAAGTGCGAGCTGGAAGAGAGATGGTGGCGAGTGTTCAGTTTCACCCTTGCTCCTGTTGCTCCATGACGTTACACACCTGGCACAGAAAGTAGACGTGTTAGGTCTGAGGCCAAGATATTTCAGAATAGACTAGATAAAGGAAGTGCAGGAATGTGTTGAATTTGCTGTAATCATTTTATCTATATATTTGATATAGGAAACGTAACGTCTAAATGAACTACTCTTCTCCTCCATCTGTGTTTTGTTTCCCATTTTCCCCAATTTCCCACCTCTGCCCGTATTTGTCTTCCTCATGTGGTGTCCGTGACAGGTGGCCGGAGCTCTGTGGTGGTATTTCATCTCGAAAGGGGTCGAGTACCTGGACACCGTGTTCTTCATCCTGAGAAAAAAATTCAACCAGGTCACGTTCCTGCATGTCTACCACCACTGTACCATGTTTACACTCTGGTGGATCGGCATCAAATGGGTGGCAGGAGGACAATGTGAGTAGATCATACTGCAGGAAATGTCAAGATTTTGTGTTGTGCCTAGTTCTATCTATACATTTCTAGTAGAATAAGACTTAAGTAGACATGGTTATCCAGTTTTTAAAAGTTTGATTATATTTTATCATGTGTCAAACACAAGATTTCTCCGTTAAATGTAAGTAAAGGTATTTTGCAAAAGGAAATTTGACCCGGTGGTGATTCTAGATGAAAAAAAAAAGTATTTTATTGGTTTCAAACGTTATGCCTACATAGACATTTCACTCCACACCACTTATACACTGGTGATGCTGTATCAAAAGGCCCACTGACTGGCATTGCCTTACCTCCAGCTATGCCTGAAACCAATGAAACCCATTTGAGACTTGTACAATTTGTGTGTTAAAATCAGCATGACAAAATTCAATCTTTTTAAATGGTTTCTTTCGCAGCATTCTTCGGTGCACATATGAACGCGATGATCCATGTCTTGATGTATCTATACTATGGCCTGGCTTCCTGTGGACCTAAGATCCAAAAATACCTGTGGTGGAAGAAGTATTTGACCATCATCCAGATGGTAAGACCTTAATCATCTCTGTGGCTAAGAAATGTATTCATTTTGGAAGTTTATTCTTTCACGTTGTCTAACTGAAATAATAATGCACCTGTGGAGAGCTTGAAGAGAAGCTTGCAATTCAAAAGCTCGATTTGATTCCTCTCTTTGTGTCTCAGATTCAGTTCCACGTCACCATCGGCCACACCGCCCTGTCTCTCTACGTCAACTGCGACTTTCCCCACTGGATGCACTACTCCCTCATCTGCTACGCCGTCACATTCATTGTCCTCTTCGGCAACTTCTACTACCAGACCTACCGCCGCCAGCAGCCCAGGCGCGACGCCTCCTCCTCCAAAGCGAGCAAGGCCCTCTCTAACGGGGCCCTCAATGGGCTCAGCAAGGCCGCCAATGGAGCAGTGGTGATGGGAAGCAAAGAGGAAAAGCCCCAGGAGAACTCTGGGAGGAGAAAGAGGAAAGGACGAGCTAAAAGGGATTAGAGGAAGGTGAGCGAGAGGGGAATGAGGTGAGGTAGGGGCCCTGCTTTGGGTTCTCGGTTTGCTAGTGCTAAAACATGAAAAAAGACATAATTTGAAGAAGGTATAGATGAGTGGATGTGTTAAAGTGTGATGTGTTTATTTTAAGCCATGATCCGAGTGTTACAGTAGATGCAATCTTGAGACAGGCCTGTGCTGAGCGAGGATCCCTGTGTTAGTCAGAAGGTGTCGAAGGTCAAGCTTAAGCAGACCGTGATCACAAATAACTCAACAAAAATACAGTAGTGTCTGGTACGGGAAAGAGCTTGGTATTCCTTCTCTTTACTTGCGGTGCCACGTGCTGTAGGTCTGTCTCAGAGAGAGTGATGTTCCGCTAAATAGTGAGCCTGACACAGAAACATCAAACACAGAGGTAAGCAGGCCGGTTTGGCATGCAGGGAACACCCCATTAAATGCACCTGAGCTGCTTGGAAATTAATATATACCATCATTAGTCGTGATCACTGCTGTGCTGAGACAGGAATACACATGATAAATAAACATTCACAGTCTTGTCAGATAATATTTCAGCGTATACGTTTTTGTTGTTGCCATTTATCGTTGATGATGTACATGTCATGTCTTGCTACGATCGATGTTACATGAGGGAGACTTACGTTTACAGTACATGTTCACTGACATATTTTGTGAAGATGCAGTTGTCTTTTTTTATATATATTTTTTTTCTTATTTCATAACACAGACTATAATTTTTTTGCTTTTATCCATTCGCACACCGACACATTCTCAAGAAGGACAATAAGTCAATATCCATTAGTCAGCTTTGCATCCAGTTTATATATCTTTACCTGTATGTAATGTAATTAAGTACAATGAACATCATCCATAAGAAATATTCAATCTAATGATTATCTTCCTGTCTCCCACTTGAAACTTGAAAGAGACGTGGTTATATCCTTTCAGACATTGTTGTTTGTCTTAAATGCTGGTAAAAATGTTGAGGCATCAGTGATCTGAGTTCTCTTTGCATTTGCAGAGGGCAAGCTTACAGCCAGTTATGATCCTAACTGGGTCTATTTTCTCCCAAATGTTCAATCAGATATCAGGTGTGTCTACATTTTCAGGCTCAATCCATGTCCTTAGCTGGCTTGAATATAAATGTATCATTGGGAGAAAAAAAAACATTTAAAACGTTTAAAACATCAAAGGTTAAGTTATCATTATTAAAATAGCTGGTGAATCTCTATAGTCACGGTGTATGTTATACTCCTTTAATGAATAACTTTGCTCCGCCTGTAGTATATAGAGAAACAGTGGTACGCTCTATATCTGCAAATCCAGCTTAATGTCATCCATCAGCCAATGCAATTTAATGTTATTTATTGATTTGTTCTATTTATTTGTTATGTAAATACCAATTTCCATCTAGCTGAGAGTGCTCGTCTGTGTGTTTGTGTTTCTTTTGTGTTGTACATACTACATTGTGATATTTTGTATACTGTGCATTTGGGAATCTTCACAGCTTGTTAGCGTGGACATTTCAATGCCCACATTGCTTTTGTGTTTTTTTAAGTATCATAACTTTGAACTTTCTTCAAATTAAATTAAACTGAATGCCTGTACACATGTCGGCTTCCTTTTTCACCCAATTACTTTGGAGGGATCTACATCATTTTTACACGGGCGCAGTGCGCACACATTTCAACGCCGAACGAAACTTTTCTTTACACGGCCACACAACGCCACAACCGACCAACACGTGACACCAGGATGTCCCCATTCATTGAAAACGTAATGTAAGATAGGGACGTCGCTATGGGTTATTATATGGACATTGTGGCCGCAGGCTGGTAAGAAAAATGCTTTTGCACGGCGTCTAACTTAAAGAAACATCCACAGCTAAGAGGAGAAATCGCAAACGTTTGCTGAAATACACAGAGCTAACGCTTGCGTGTGTGAGAGCTTGCTGACCTGTCGATGCTGCGACTTCTGCTGCTGCTAGTGCTACACGAGTTGAGTCGTGGCTGAAATTGATAACCAGTCCACCTAAAACTGAAACATGCAGTTAATATGTATACTAGCGTAGCAGCTGCAGTTATCTGGAACGACCAGTCATAAAGTTATGTCCTGTTGTATAAGTGTTTGTTATCTCGTCTTTCTTTGGAACCTTGGTATTGACGAAATGACCAAAACTCCCAACCATGTCTGTGGAGCAAGATCATGCTTTTACATTAAAATCTGTGACTCTCGTCAATAAAGGGAACAAAAGCTGCAGAGTAGAGTTTCTGACACTAGAGGGCGACAAGGTCAGGTGTTGGTAAATTAGCAATTTTACAGAGCAGTGTAACTAATATACACAGTAAGTTCAGTACAGCCAAGTTTCACAATATAACCCTCCACATTTAAATGGACTTCTCTAATGTGTGAATTCTTGGATTGAAAGTAACAAAGTATAATTACTTCAAAATTTAAGTAAAAGATAACAAATTTACTTGACTTTAAATCCTATTTTCTGAGTACTGGTTCCAGTACAGGGTGGAGTCATGCCTGTCATGTAGTCATATGTTGCTTGTCTAATGTACCCGAGCAAAAATGTACCGAGGACAGATCTCTGGCAGCTTCTTTGGTAGGCTAAAGAAAGCCCCTCCAAATTGAATTTATCACAGGAATCATCCCTTTCTATTTTGACCCCTTTCAGACAAAGGTTTCCATGGCAACCGTATACAGCAGCTGTCTGACCCCCCCATACCCTGTGATCCTCCCAAAACGTCTCCCTCTCTCCCTCCCCCACCCACCCACTCGCTTCCTCCTGCCTCTTCTTCAGCTCCAATCAGCTGAGGTCTATGGGGGAAGCAGCAGAAGCTTTATAAACTATTGAACAGGGTTATAGTGCCTTAGTGTGTGCTTGTGGGTGTGTTTATGTGTCTATTGGTGTGTGTGAGTGGGTGGATTTGTGAGAGGAGATTTCATTTTAACGTGTGTGGTTGTTCTTGTGTAATCGGTGGAGCGATTGAGAAACACATTCGGTGTGTGTGTATTTGTGAGTGTGTGTGTGATACCCCTGCAGAGTTTATGAGTAGGAGGCCCCCACTAGTTGAGGGGTATTACATGGATTATGTTTGTGTTATTCCTCAACCAAGGGCAATCATTTTCCAACTCCATAACAGAAAGCCATCAGATCAGCAGCAGCCTTTTCTTTGGAAGGTACCTTTTATGCTTCAAGCTGCTTCACCCCCTTTCGTCACTAGTCTGTCCTGATAAACACATGCCCACAGCATTAACACTCTGAGAAAGACGTTTCTGCAGGAAAAATGATGAACAGCTGCTCATGAATCAGGGGCTGTGAAATAAGATTCAAACCCATGCAACAGAATACAGCCGACGCTCTATAGAAAAGCTTTCAAAGCTTACCAATTTAGCCTCAATTAATTTTAGACTTAAATTTGGCACTCAGTGCTCTTAAAAAAAAACACATTCTTTGTAATGAGCACATTGGCAGATTTGAACTGCTCATTATCCTTGGTCTGAATGTATGAATGCCGTTCATGCGTTATGTGATTTCACTCTAATTAGTGTAATCACATTAAAGCGTTACTTTTAAAATTACGCCAGCCCGTCTGTCTTCATTCAAATGCTGCTTTGGTTAGAAACAAAATGATGTCACTTTTCTCTGCACAGCAACACAGCAAAAATAAAGAATAAAAAGCAATGACATGTGCTAAATACAAATTTGTGTCGACTGGTTTCCTTCTGTTAAAACCACTGTGGATTTTAATGAAAAATAAACATTTTTTTTTTAGAAGCTCAGAAACACAACCAAAGGCAAGCGGGTCTTTTAAGGCTCCAATTCAGGAATGTATTTAGCTGAGTTTAGCTGTATGAATGTGTACATTTCTCTTTGTTGTGCAAATATGCAAATGTACGACATTTTTGCAGTAAGGATTAATTGGGTCAACAATGTTAGATGTTGTCGATGATCAATTCAGATTATGTTCAGCAGTGTCACATATGCAGCCTGGGATTGGGATCCCTGTCTGTATAGAATGTTACACTGTAGTTATCTAGGGTATGTCTGTGAATAATAGAGAATGTGAGGTTGGCTATGGGAAATGAATGAGGATGTTATTTTTAGATAAATGTTCATCAGGGCCTCTATCTCTCTGTCTTTCTCACACGCCTTCTCTAATAGCTACTCTTTTTTGCACTAGTCTGTGGTTCAGGAGAAGGGAAAAGCAGATTTATATGTTATGCTATATTTGCATTTACTGCCCAAGAAGATGGATTCATACGAATAGATAAACCAAAAAATAGTAACAGTATGGATGATATTCATTACCTATTTTCATATGATTCATTGGTGTGATTAATTTTATTTAAGATGATACATGAAATACTGAGGTTGAGCTTGATTTGTCAAGGTGTGCATTAAATTGCCCCCCTCCCCCCATCTTAACATGTCACCTGTAAAAATGACGTTCACTTTTCTCATAAAGTTATCCACACTACTGACATATTTACCTTAGCTAGCTGGCTAGCTAGCTCTTTCTTTCATACATTTATATACATATACATTTATAAGAAAAAAATATTCTCAACTTTGTTTTCAATGTATGACAAAACACTTTCTAAAGCAAACATCACATTGTTTAGAAAAAAAAAAAGAGTCATTTCTGCTTGGTGCATGGGAGCCTCCAAAAAAGGAGACATCTGTCACTTAAATGCAAGCTCATGATTGAAGAGTCCTGGGGCACAAGGATAGGTGGGGGAAGTGATTAATGTGTGTGTGTTTGTCTGTGTGTATGCAAGTATGTGTGTGTGTGAAATGGAGTCCCCAAACATCTGTTATCCTATTCACAGAAAATGGATCGTCCTTTTAGCCCAAAGCTGACTGATTGGTCCGGCAACATCTTTTCTGACACTTAAATTGTGATTTCAATAGAAAACTGTCTTTTTGAATGGATCAAGAAATGGTGTTCTAAAAGCCTGTGGTGACAGAAGCAAATTGATAGCACAGAGGTAAGAGCCTAACAGTGTTGGATGTTAAAGCTCTGACACAGGCTCAAATAATTCCCATTAAATATCAGAGCAGAGCAAATAGCTCTCAATCCAAGTCAATCCCTGTCACCAAAACTGTTATTTTACTAACACAGCTGGTGCACACCACAGCAGTTTACCCTCTCTGTAGCGTATCTTTTGAACCACTTCAGATTTGAGATAATTGAAATTGGAGGACCGATTTAAAAAAAACAAACAAACTTGAAATTACTTGTCGGATGTATTTGTCCCTAAATAATTCAAACTAAAGATGCCTGAGGAGCCCAGGGGGACTCGGCCTAATTCCAAACAGAATAAAAATGTTCCACTCGTGCATTGTTGAGCAGGAATAAATGATCTTGAGTCCCTGGCCCAAGTGGAAACACAGATACACACGAGCCTGTGTTCCAACCAAATCATTTCTAATGGCTCATCATTTCCTCGCGACTTGGATTCGTATGAAATTCTGGGAAAAATAAGTTGGCAAGAAGATCTTCAAATGACCCTTGCAACTTTGCGTTATGTATAAGGCTTATTTTGACGTATCCAAATTAAACCGTTCCACAACTCTTACAAAAAATTGTTTCTGGGCATTTGTTGCAGAATCTGTGTTCCAGCTTCAATTTCGGATTTTGCAAGAGAGATCGGTGATGGGAGAAAGAGGGCAACGGACAATCATTTGGGAAGTGCCCTTGCTTTGAAAGGTCTTGAACTGTAGCACACAGTGTTTACAGTTCCGGGACTTTACTGAAGTCCAAACCGCAGATGGATGAGTCATGTCGGATTTCTGAACCAAAAGTCAAAGGATTGTATTTGAAAACTACAAAACATGTTTCAATCTTTTAATAAGCATCACTTCACATGACAGAACACAAGGCGAATGGATATAGCCAGAGAGAGCGAGAGAGAGGGAGAGAGAGAGCGAGCGACAGAGTCCTCCCTGCCGATGATGTAATGCCATGAATATTGAAACAGGTTGCTCAGTGCTCGGGAGGCGCTACAGTCAGCATCCCCATCCCCACTAACCCTCAGCATCCGACAGGAGCACCAAGCAAAGCAAAGGTAGGACCATTTAATGGGGAGCTTTCCGTGAGATGAACCCCTGTGTTGTGCACGCAGGCGTGTTTATTTTTATTTTTTTTACCGAACGTGTAACCAGCGTAACCTGTACGAAGGGCAAAGGCAGGGACTGTGGTTCCACATCATGTTTCTGTGTGGTCGGGCCTCCGAGGTTGGGCTGATTTACTGTTGCTGTTCCTACTTGTTTATATGTACAACACTCTGTGGCTCTGATTTTTAAATGCTCCAATTAACGAGCACTAAGTTTATTGTGTGTCTGGGAGAGAGAGAGAGAGGCTCTGTGTGTGAGTCGATTTTCTGCTTTTCGATCCAAGAGGAAACAAAGGGGTGGAAATGTGTAAACTGTGCCACTTGTGCTTTTTTAAGATGACAGAAACGCTCTGCTCGGTGCCGTAGCTCATCCTCCGTCCGTGGCCAATGAGTCATCGGACTTGTCGGAAGCGAGGGAGTTAAACGATGGCAGACAGGAAGCGGCTCTCTGCTGGATGTGGCTCGTCATTAGTGTGCTATCTAAAAGTCTGGATCAGCCTTTGTTTCTGCTGGGCAGGTCTGGGCTCAGAAACAGATCAGAGGCCACTCCGAACCGGCTGTTGTCAACAGAACCGGCGTTGGCCAATGGCGTCTCTCTCCTTCCCCCTCTCGCTCGCTCTCTCCCTCTTTGGTCCATTGCCCTTTGGGCTGTGCACATGACGCTGTAGGCTGGATTGTCTAATTGCCCGAGCCGCAGCTGATCTCCCTCACGTCTCCCCCAAACAGAATGCATAAACACTGGTGCTTATGTGTCCGTCTCTGGGCCGCACTGAATGCGCTGCCAGCAGTCTAATTGGCTTTCATATGTAAAAATGCCCCTTGTAAAATGCACGCCGCGTCCTGCTGTGGTCCCACCTACTTCATTAATACGCAGCTCGTTCCCATTTTTCTGCAAGTGCCAAAGTTGGATGGTATGATCCACATTATAGCCCGTGCCTTTTTTTTTCTTCTTTTCTATATATGTCGCCTGTACGCCTTTGTCCTTGTTTTGACAGTGTAGAGGTGTGAGGAAGGGGATGGATGTGGCCAGGGATGAGCTGAGCCTCTGACACCATGTCGAACACGTCCCCTGCCGACTCAACGCGGCAGCCAGACAATAGCGGGCGCAAACAGCAGCAGCAGCAGCCGCCGCCGCGCTCCTCATCACCGGCCGGGCCCAGAGACGGCGGATCTAAAGCTTCACACAAGGGCAGCAACACGTCAAAGCTCACCACGCCGAAGCAAGGCGCAGCAGCAGGAGGAGGAGGAGGGGGGAGAAGCAGCCGGGGTCAATCTCCTGTGTCCGCCGGCAGGGAGCGGCAGGCCGGGGGCGCGCCGGCCACCAGAGGCGCGTCCGCTGCTGCTGTCCAGGCTGCCGGTGCTGAAAGCCCGACACCCAAAGACGACTCCCCGCGGTCCGCCGCCGATGCCTCGTCGCCCAGCAGGGCGGACGCGAGCCGCGTGGTCTCCGACCAGCCCTGCGCGTCCAAGTCCCCCAAGCTGAGGAGCAAGAACCCGAGAGGGGCGGAGGCCGGCGCCGCCAAGAAGAGCTCCAAAGGCGCGGTGGGCTGCGGGCCCGGCTTCTGGAAGGAGGGATGCCTGCAGTCCGAGCTCATACAGTTCCACCTGAATAAGAGCCTGGGCAAGAAAGGGTCCAAGATGCAGGCGAAATCGGCGTCCCCGCCGGCCTCGGAGCCGGAGCTGTCCCCCGAGCCCCACAGTCCCCAGCACCCCGCGGCTCCGCAGCCGGACCCCGGGCTGCAGGACGAGGTAGAGCGGTTGGAGGATGAGAATGACGATCTTAAGGTAATTAAATGAATTGGTTGCATATTAAAAATGATGACGAGTTAAACTTGCTTATAATATATCGTTTTCTATCGTGTGCAATATAGCCTGGGTGCACATGTTGTGGCTATTAGCACACAGGCTGCACAATGACTAGCCTAGATTGCATGTAGGCTTGTGGCTTCTTGTTTTGAAAAAAGATATGTAATAAAAAAGAAATAAAAAAAAACTCTGAACAATTGTATTATGTTGCCCTGGGGCTGGTTTTATCTCGACTTGCATTTTAATCTCCTCCTGTGTTTTGTTAGACTGAGATCGAGGAGATGCGGACGGAGATGGATGAGATGAGGGACACGTTCTATGAGGAGGATGCCTGCCAGCTGCAGGACATGCGCAGAGAGCTGGAGAGGGCCAACAAAAACTGCCGGATTCTCCAATACCGACTGAAGAAGGCTGAGAGGAAGAGAATGAGGTTCGCAGAAAGTGGCCAGGTGGATGGAGAGCTGCTCAGAAGTCTGGAGCAAGACCTGAAGGTGGGTCTTTGAAAAGGGTCACGTTCTTGTAAGCCTGTATTCATTCATTCATAAAAAAGACAAACTCCTGTCTCTTCTTCTCTGTCTCTGTTCTCTCTGTTGGCACCAGGTGGCGAAAGATGTGTCCGTGCGTCTGCACCATGAGCTGGAGAATGTGGAGGAGAAGAGGACCAGGACAGAGGACGAGAATGAGAAGCTCAGGCAGCAGCTGATAGAGGTGGAGATCACCAAGCAGGCCCTGCAGAATGAGCTGGAGAAAGCCAAAGAGGTGAGGGCCACCTCTGCCTTGGGGAAGAGCAGTGCATTTTGTTTACTGGGCCATGCGTACACCAGAGGTTGGGGAGGAGAATTTATGAAATACCTATATATTATTTATTTGAACAGCCTAAAGGCACTGTATACTTCACATGAAAGGCGCTGGAAAAACCATAGCATATTATTGTTAGTGCATTTTGAGTAAAACAAAATAAATACAATACACAATAATATAAGGCTGATATGGTGGATGGACTATTATTCTGAAATAAACAGTTATAGATGAAAAATCTCATAAGTAAAACAAAATTCACAAAGCCCAGTCGATAACCAGTGCCCACAATATCAGCAGAGTTCTGAGTCCTGTTCACTGTCAGCAGAGCTGCCCAGCCGTACAGCAACGTAACAGATGCATGTCTGATTTATGATACAGAAGAATTTACAAATACACATTTTGTAAGTGTTTTTCATTTAAAGGATATAAAATCATATTGGCACTTGGATCACCAAGAGCTGAATTTGAATATTTTACCAGCAAATGTTCTGGACGGAGAGTCAGAGTGGTCTTATTTTTCCATTACTGAGCCTCCAGTGTTCCATACATCTGGATGATATCAGTCACTTCGCTAAGAAAACAGTGAGCTGCTGCTGATGTAACCGCTGATGTTTCTCCGCAGCTCTCACTTAAGAGGAAAGGAAGCAAGGATGGACAGAAAGTAGAGAAAAGGGCTCCACAGACCCCAGTCGAGGTGAGTCAGCGCTTACAGCATTAAATGATCACATTATAGTAGAAATGCTTGGTAATAAAGATGTTCTTCTGACAACACACCATGAAATATATTGTGCAAGGAAACATTTCCCATGAACCTAGATTGTTAAGCATACTACCAGACTAATTCGAAATAACATGAGAAAAATGACATTCTTAGTGCATTTTCCACCTAAATACATGTACCCTCATAAGACTAATTCGCAAATCCACAAACTATCTTCCCTCTTCATAGGAAGAAAATGAGGATCTAAAGTGCCAGCTGGCCTTCATCAAGGAGGAAGCCATCTTGATGAGGAAAAAGATGGCAAAGATTGACAAGGAAAAGGACCGACTGGAGCAGGAGCTGCAGAAGTACCGCTCCTTCTACGGGGACGTGGACAGTCCTCTGCCCAAAGGGGAGGCCGGGGGGCCTCCCACCACCCGTGAGTCTGAGCTGAAGCTCCGCCTACGCCTGGTGGAGGAAGAGGCGAACATCCTGGGGAGGAAGATTGTGGAGCTGGAGGTGGAGAACAGGGGGCTGAAAGCTGAGCTGGACGACATGAGGGAGGACAGGTACTCTTGGGTTCAATCACCAGATTGTTGCTGACTAAAACATATGGAAAAGAAACAAACACTATATAACCGCATTGCCAAAAACATCCCTGTTGTCCTCACCTAGTCTGGTAGCAGCGGGCGTGGATTCCTCTGGCATCGGAGGTCAGCAATGCAGAGAGCAGGGCGAGGCCCTGTTGGAGCTGAGGCAGCAGCTTCAGCTGGTGGAAGACGAGGCAGAGCTCCTTCGCAGGAACTTCGCAGATGTGGAAGAAGAAAACAAAAAGGTGAAGTATAGATTGCACTCGGCGAAGGTTCAATGCTCCCAACAGAAACTGCCTCGTCAGATATTGCGTGTGATCGCTTGAATAGTAATTGTCTGCTTTAGTCTTTGTTGCGTGAATATTATAAGGCACATTCTCTCTGATGTTACCAGGCACCACAATGCGCTTTAAATTCAGTGGCATAAGATGTCATTTTTAGGTGTCTCCTCTTTTGGTGTTTCTATTATTGGTATCATCAATGACTTTTATGAAAGCTAGCTTTTTTCTAAGCCTGTTTGTGTGTGTGTGTGTGTGTACTACCGCCCTTATCAGACATGAGAAAAACATTCTGTTTCGTCTGTAGGTGACGAATGAGCTTAATAAACTCAAATACAAGGCCGGATCCCATGAAGCTGGATCCAGACATGGAGGAGGTTTGTGCTTGTTCATTTTTTCACCATGTTTGGCTGGCATAGATACATCAACCGCACTGCAGAGCGAGGGATATTTTGGCTGAAAATATCAGATGGAAAACGTGTTTCATAGAGCCTCCAGGAGCTGCACAATACAGTCTCATTTACCGAAGTGTCCTACTTATCATCGTCGCCTCGTTTCAACCCCAGGTGGAGCTGACCCTGCTAAAGTGGAGGGCCTCCAGGAGGAGCTGAAAGTGGCACGCATGCAGATCAATGAGTTGAGCGGCAAAGTCATGCAGCTGCAGTACGAGAACCGCGTGCTGCTCTCCAACATGCAGCGCTACGACCTGGCCTCCCACCTGGGCATCCGGGGCAGCCCGCGCGACAGCGACGCAGAGAGCGACGGAGGGCGGGATGACGACACCCCCTCCGCCTCGGCCTCCTCCCCTCGCCTCCTCCCGCCCCACCGCAAGCGCGAGGGCCCCATTGGTGGGGAGAGTGACTCGGATGAGGTGAGGAACATCCGCTGCCTCACCCCGACGCGCTCCCTCTACTCGCCCGTGGACAGCCGTTTTTTAGCCCGAAGCCTGAAGGACCGGCAGCAGATGATGGACATCCGCATGGAGGCGGAGAGGCTGGTTCGGACCATCGACAGGCTCATCGCTGACACCAGCACCATCATCGCCGAGGCTCGAGTGTATGTCACTAACGGAGAGCGGTTTGCCAGGCTGGATGAGGACGAAGAAGGCGGCAGGTAATGAAGACACAAAAACTGCACACGTGGTCAGTCATAGTGGACTGGATGGTTACACAATGCTCAGGAAGAGCATTACCATTAATGGAGTCCAAACGCTCTCTCATCTCTGCTCCACAGGATCAGAGAGCACGAGCTGTTGTATCGTATCAACGCCCAGTTGAAAGCCTTCAGGAAGGAGCTGCAGAGCTTCATCGACCGCCTGGATGTCCCCAAGCAGGAGGATACACCGGCAGAGGAGCCGCTGTCTGTAAGTTAAAGCATAAACCTGAATGGATTATACATGTCTTTAATAACTTTAATGTTTGTGTCATCCAATGTGCCCCTATCTAACTAATCAACCTGCCCCCCCTCTTCTCCCCCTGTGTTATGTCATTCATCAAGATGTTTCAGCCCATTATTTTGCTGATCCTCATTCTTGTTTTGTTTTCCTCACTCTCTTATGCCACCATTTTTAAATTGGTATTCCTTTTCACCCTCTTCTTTGTTCTGTAATGCACACACTGAGCATCCTATTTTGTACATTTTCACTGCTATTATTATTACCTTTTTTTATTTATTTTTTATTATTCATTCATTTCACTTTTGTTATGTTGAACACGTCACATGTCACAAAGGTCACTCCAGGTCCAGGATTTTATCATTTCCCAAGTATGATCCAAGCTTTGAAGATGTATCAGTAGAGCACGTGGCTTGGCGCGACAGCGGACTGACTGTTTGGTGAGTATATGCCAATTAACTGACTTTGAGTAAAAGGAGACAATCTGAGTTACAAATGTTGCAGCCTCCAAACACCCACATTGCTGTTTTCCCTTGCTGTGCCTGATGAGACACCTTTTCAATGTGGCTGTATGCCTGGCTGTGATGGATTCCCATGTGTCTCATTTTCCTGTAAGCTTACTCTAGCTTTACTCTGGTAAATAGTAGGAAACATATGTATGGGTGAGCAGGGCCTTATATTTCGATTTGAAAATGTTGCTGAGAGACTGTACTGTTGCCACTGTAAGTGCTACATACCAATCATGTTGATCTCTTATTTGTAGCTTATGCATCATATTTATTATTTAGTGAAGGCAAAAGGGCATTCAGTACTTTTTACCCACACAACCATTACTTGATGTTTCTGATGTTTTTTGAACTAGACGGCAGCATTATACAGCTTTACGAGTGGTACAATGCACTCACACTGACACTCTTTGGGAGTCATCAGATGCACATGGTGAATGTGAGAGGAGCATTTTATTTGGATTCCTTTTTATTTGGCTTTCAGTGTCGTGTGTAACATTCATCCTGGGCGGGACCGAAAAGTGATGAGTGGTGGCTCTGTGTAAATGGTCGAGACCTGAGCATCACGGAGGCGGAACCGGTCCACTTCTTTCATCCTGACGTCACAAATTAGGTCCAGCTGGGGAGAGACAGAGAAACAGAGAGAGCGAGAGATAGAGAGGGGGGGGAGTTAATGAAAGCATAGTTTCTGCAGCTCAAGCTGTCACTCTCCAGTTGTTTCTCACTCCTCTGGATTGCACTTCAGACTCTCGCACTGTCTGTGGGGGAGGACATTCATCCCAACATTCCCGACCACCATCTCTGAGGAGGAGGTGAGAGGCCGAGTTTTGGTTTGACTGCGCACGAGTTGGGGGGGACATCTGAGCATCCCAGGTTTGCTGCAGAGAATTTTGTTGAAACCTCAAGATACTTACTGACGTTTCACCGTCGAGCCGCGCGGAGGCTGGCAACGTGCGTCATCTCAGTGCTGTGTCGTTGTTTTTTTGGTTTAAATAACAAAACAAACGTCGAAAAAATCGTGATAGTCACTCCCCCTCTCGTACGCACGCTCGGATAGCGGATGATAAATACCGGAAGGCGGGGAGTATCCTACCAGGCTGCGGGTGGGAGAACAAAACGCACAACAGAAAGGATAGGTGCACGTGAAACGCGAGGTAAGGCACCACTTACACGCCTAAACAATTTAACAGTGACCTGCACTCCGCCCAGGTCGGGTTGTTGCCATGGCTACGGCGTAAGGTGGTATCCCGCGATGAACACGGAGTTGCGACGTGTGACGCTCGATGCGATGGGTGATGCTCTGCTGACTCCTGCAGACCGTCGTTGGCTGGTGGGCTCCCGGAGCCTCATGGTTACAGTGGGGGTAAAAATACTCCACCGCTCTTACATCAGTGCGCTCCGTGATATTTTTGGGAACTTGTCCCCTTCGTGCCTGCCGCATACCTCCTCCTCTCGTTCTGGGGACAGACGCAGGCACCGCGCGTCCTCAGAGTTATACATAAACGGAGAAAACACGGGTGGAGCAGCGAGGAAGGATGGTCTGACTGGGGACTGACTTGGGCACCAGCATGACGCCTTGACGTTGTCCCCGTGAAGACATGGAAGGGACCGAATCGTCCACAGGTCCCGTGGCCTGGATGAGCTCTGCGGTGACCGGTGTCCTGTGGCCGAGAGGTGACTCGGCCGGGTTTGGATAAACTGGTGCTTTCATCATGCCAGCAAACGAAGATTTGATTCGTTTTTTTTGTTTGTTTTTTTCCTCAACTCATGCAAGAATGGATACAATTCTAATATCATTAAGCATTTTTATTTATGTTTTGCTTTTGTGTGATTTATGTTGATGCGCTCCAGTAATGTGGAGTGCGTTTATGAACGGCTCGGGGCTGCACGGAGGGGGCGGGGCAGGCGGGGGCTACGTGCCGGCTCAGGGATGGGAGTTTGTGCCGTGCGCCGGGGCGGATAGGGCCGACCGAGGCAGGGGCAGAGCCCGCAGTCCTCTGAGGAGGGTCTCCTCTCCTCCCACCGTCTTCAGTCACATCTACGAGTCTCAGTTCGCCTCTGCATCGGGTGGAGGAGGAGGAGGAGGAAGAGGAGAAGGGGATCCAGGGACACAGCTCGAGATCCTCAGGGCACAAATGTGGCCAGGTCTCGAACCTCAGCAGCAGCAACCGCAGCAGCAGCAAACACAACGCACCAGGCTTAAAAAGAAATTTGATGATTTGAAAAAGCGACACGTACAGGACAAGGAGGAGTGGATGCGCGAGAAGGAGACATTGTTGAGAGAAGTGGCAGATATACAAGTAATTGGAACTATTTATCACCCATGTCAACAGATGTATACATCTGTGTGGGCCTTTATTGTTTCTGTGTACTTGGCTTTTCTCCTATTTCACTAACAATTATCAAAGCACAAAAAACGGCAGAATAAACCTGAGGCACATTTGTTAATCTTTTACTGCTATGGACACATATATTTTTGCTAAAGTATTGATTCCCGGTTCCCGAGTGACAGTTTTAGTTTTCTCATTGGAAATGTAAGGCTGTAACTGCTGTCTGGAGAAAGCCGACGCAGCTCCTCTGGCATGTTCGGTTGACGAGACTGCTGCCAACTGTGTTTCCACGCAGGGAGGGGAGAACAGGAGGATTCTGCTGGACCTGAAGACGGTTTTGGAGGAAGTGCAGACAGAGGTGAAGAGAGAGGAAGAGAAGAGGAGCGAGCTCCAGCTGCAGTACACCAGAGACAGATGTGCCTGGGAGCTGGAGAAGGCTGAGCTCAAATGCAGGATTGTGCAGGTAGGCCAAGGATGAGGAAAGCGATGTGTGTTGTATCGAGAAGCACTTGGCTGACCAATAATGTATGCATTATATAGCTATTATATAGCTCTAATGGTTTGCAAGACAGGTGCATGCTCAGTATGAGCAAGGTTGTCCATGCACAAAGCAAGGGTCATCTGAGTTCTGCACAAAGAAGGATTTCTTTGTGACTTCCTGTGTATCCCGTTTGTTTGTTTTCTCGCGTCTAGGGTGCATGTCTAGCCCCCACTTTGGTGTACACTGGGCCCGCCGCGTTTGCCACCCACATGGCAGGGTGATAAGTCACCTTGGCACCCACCCAGCTAAAGCCTGAGCTTAGACAAAAGATTTGCACCGGGGAGACGAACTCGGTTATCCCCTCTCAGCCAGACATAGACACCCCAGCTCGGCTTTTAACAGCTTTCTCTCAACAGACGCAATGTTAATCTCTGGTTACCATGGACAGCTACCGTTAAGCGGTTCTCGAAATGTGGAGAAAATACAGAGTTATGGCCGAACGCCAGGGCCACTCGGTATCAGGCACTGCGCAGATCACTTGAAAGGCCACGCATAGTTATTCTTCAAAGCAATGTGGCTTTTATGGAATTAGTATATTTTTCCGGTTACATCAGATGGTGGATTTATTTGCTTGGCCCTCAGTAGAAAAGTTGAAGCCGACTTACTCACTCTGTTGAGAAAACAACTTTTGATTCTGATTTGTTCGCAGTTGGATCTCTGCTGGCTGACTCATCGTGGTGACACGGTTGAACCCCGCATGACTCCTGTCACGGACCTAAAACTGATTGGTCACACGTTCACCCATCAAACACAGCTCTCCTTTTGTTCGTTCCTCTGAAACTACCACAATAGTCAAACGATTCTCTGACTATAGGGGTGGACCTCAGAGATTCCGTAATGTGGGGCTGGAAATGAACACGGCGGTGCGAGAGCTTCTTGTGTCATTGCACCAAGTGATCATTCCTGGGTCCCTGATGACACAGTGGTACTGTCCGTCTCTTGGTACTGCTGGCCGTGTGCCTTCTCACAGTGTGGTTGACAGAGACTTTTACTGTTCTGCTTTGTGTTTGAAAAGCCCGGTGAGGCAGTGGGAGACCAGGCTTGATCTACTGCAGGGCCTTAAGCAACGATGCACACGAGCCACAAAATGATATTCGCACATATACAGTATATATAGATATATAATAGGTGCTGATGCTATCGACCTGTGTTTCCATGTGTGTGAATATTGAAGCGGAGCAGAGTAATGCAAATGCAATGTGCACACACAAACGCAAGCATGCAGTTGTCTATATCGATGGTGCAACCAGAGAAAGGAAATGACTTGGAGTGAAGCCCCGCAGGGCGGGGTTAGCTCCGCTGTAAAAGCTGTTTTGTCCTGATGCCACATCCTGCTCCGGTTTTTACTTCGGGGTCCATGCATATCAAATTCCCATCCAAAGCTTT
Source organism: Colistium nudipinnis (assembly GCA_016785305.1). Classification (NCBI taxonomy): domain Eukaryota; kingdom Metazoa; phylum Chordata; class Actinopteri; order Pleuronectiformes; family Rhombosoleidae; genus Colistium; species Colistium nudipinnis. Next base: position 906,356 of record JAFBJU010000147.1, read on the forward strand.
TTATGAAGTTCAAAATACATCAAGTTTATTTTGCAGAGTCACAGACTTTGAAATAACCAAAGGGGTAGGTAACGTTACTGGCAATTTGGCTGTGGATTTGAGATTGGATCACTGAGGTGGTACTTTTTTGGATCCACATAGTCCGCTTTGGCTCTGTCCTGAAAGGTAAATGTAGAATTTGCATCAATGTGTGAGAAGAGGCCTTTGAATGTGTTTCTATGAACACATTCGTGATATGGCTTGATTTTACATGTAGTTTATATGCCTTTGCTGGTCTTATCTTAGAGGAGTGTAAGCTGTGAAGCCACAGATAGTCTAACCAAATCCCTGTCATTTTGAATTTGCCTTAGTTGATTTTGTACGTCATACATGTGCCACTGATTATGGACTCCTATTCCAAGTAAGTCAATTAGAACAGCCAACTTGTTTCTTCCTGGCTCGAGATTCTAATGACTTCGTTTTCTCCACACTTGTCTCTAGCTGGTGAATGTAAGCACTGCATCCCCCCCCCCCCCCCCCCCCCCCCCCCNNNNAGCACCCCCCCCCCCCCCCCCCCCCCCCAGGACTTAGTCTGGATAGTTCCAGCCATATTTCTCCATGTACCACTGATTTATGAAAGCTGCTGGCAGCTATTGGAGACAGCTTACTGCCCCCTCCACCCTATGCCTCGTCTCTCCACCGCCCCTAGGAATGTGACATTGTACAAGGCTGTGTGTCCACTATTTATAGGGGGTCACCGTGATGACACGGTTACCTTTATATACCCTCTGCCAGGATGGCAGAGAGTTACAGGACATGGCTCCCTGAGTTGGCTGGCTGCGATGCTCTCTGCATGTTGGCTTCCTCCAGAATCTGGTGGAAGCCAGAGGAAGATCTGGAGTCCAGAAGAAAGTTTCCTGTCTTAATCCCTGACTAAGGGACTTCAGTTCTTTTGTTTTGATTCCAAGAGTCTTGTTTTTTCACATTCAGTATTTGTTTACATTTGGATGTTTAAATAGAGCGTGGACGGCACCCATCATCACCCATCTGTAATTGTGGAGAAGTTTTGAGGCAGAGCCACAGGCAGACAGAAAGGGTTGACTTTGTTTGCCTACACCATAATTTCTTGACCCCAGGCCACAGGCAGAAATAGCACATATGACTTGTAAGACGGCTTTGGTCAATGTCTGTGACAACCAAAATAACACACTTGGGCATGTTTGTATGCATTCTCTACCCTCTTTCTAACGCACACACACACACACACACACACACAAACATGCGTGTGTGCACTAAGGCGCTGTTATATATGCACATGCACAGGCGTTGTCTTGGGCTCTTTCCAGTTCCAAAGGCAAAAATGCTCCCCTTCTTTTATTAGCAACAACAATGCACATATCTACCACCGAATGTACGGAAAACTCACCCTTGTTCTGCAGCGGATACTTTCAAGATGGGCGAATATCTATGGTTTGGGACAATTTCAGATTAGCTTCCCTAACACCACCAGTTGATGTAGATGTCACAAAGAATCACACTCTCTATCCAGCTTGGTCAGTTTCAATCGTTTTTGACGCTAAATGCTGGAGTCTGACTTTGTGGTGGTGCTAAAACTTCTCTTCATTTCTAGATAAAGTGATAGCATGTTTTGGCCCCGGCACAGAGAAATTCCCCAGGGAAATGCCCAGGGTATTTCACTTGGAACGGGCTTTGAAGAAAGGCACTGAGCAACCTTGTTGGTGAATTGAAGAAAAAAGAAAGTTGAACCAAATACAACTGGCATTTTTGTGAGGTCACAGTTTAAATGAATTAGAGGCTTGGCCTTATCTATCTTGAGAGAGCCTCTTTGTAGGCGGCCCGTGTTTCTGTAAAAACGCCACACTGTCATTTTCCTGAGGCCCTGCGCATCCTCTGCAGACATGTTTTGCCGTGCTCAAATCTGCCATATCCTGTTCCAGTGAAGTATTCCAGAAAAGAGACTTGACCTCTGAACCGACGAACCTCTGCTTTAATCTGTCAGTCGTGTTCTTTGCTCTCCCTCTTCCCTCCTCTGAACCCACTCACACTCGTCCCCCACGGTGGAGTATTCCCCCACATCCTCCACCTTCTCTTCCTGCCACTCCTTCATTCTCTTAATTCCACTTTTGTATTACGTCTCTCGTTCCTGCCCCGCTGGTCTCGTCATCTGGCTCTCATCCTCTCGTTCGCCAGCTTCAATCTATCCTTCATCGACACTGCCCGTTTCCTCCGCCGTCTCTCACGATCTTTCCTCTCCCTGCTCCCTTTTATCTTCCCCCTCTTGTGTTTCTCTCCTCACGTTTGTTTTTCCCGTCCCTTCAGCTGGAGGCTAGAGAGGGTGCGGGATTCGTGAGTGGAGGGGTCCGGTCGGCAGCGGGTCGTGGTCCCGTGGCGTCGCGCAGCGTCCAAGAACAGCACGGCGAGACCCCGACTCTCCGCCAGGAGAGAGAGGAGCAGCGGAGGCTGCTGGCAGACACGCACTCCACCGCCATGGACCTGCGCTATCGCCTGGAGCACAACGAGAGAGGCTGGTCACGGGAGAAAGCCGAGCTGCTGGAGAGGTTCGACGTGGAGAGGAGGGAGTGGGAGAGCCAGCTGAAAGACATGCAGGAGAAAATAGAAGAGGTACGGTGGTCCGACTGTGTCGTTGAATGAGAACGCAACGCTTTTGCTTCGGTTTGACAATTGTGGATCGCGGTCATGATATATGGCGAATTGTGTTACATTTCCCTCCTACACATCCTGTTCACCACCAACACTGTCAAAACGATGACCCTGAGCAGTGCAGCTGCAAAGTATGAGGAGAGGAAGGAGCGGAAGGAGGAGGGGTGTGTGGGCTCTGCTATAACTCTGGGTACGGACACAGACGCAGTGATTAACAGTGACAGTCTGTGACAAAGTCAACGCACCAACACAGAGACTTATGCCCTGACAATGAAATATTTCAATTTACAATTTTGTGGTTTTGTGCACATAACTAGTTTAGACCAGGAGACAGCTGTTTGTACGCGCAATACAATGCTCCTGTGTGTGTTGACAGGGGGTGAGGGTTGGACTATCAGATAGGCAAAGGCACTTAGGGACACAAGTGACGGTACACATTTCAGATTTTTGCCGCGCAAGTGTACCTGCGTACCAGTGCACCCCTGAATAGAACAGAATAAGAGATTACAGAAAGGGAGGTAACTCGAGGCATGTGAAAACATTTCAGAGAAAGGCACAGAGATTCAAAAAGAGACAGTTCAGCATGAGTTGTGTCAAAGCCCAGATTCAAATCTGACACGGTAACAAGAACAGATTAGTGTTTTTAATGAAGGAGGCCATACACAAGTATTTGGACAGAGCGCAAGGCCACATCTTACTGTGAAAACAACATGTGGCTCTCATTTGCCCCTGAGAGACCAGAAAATGAGAGAGGAAAGCGGCAGAGGCATAAGACGGACTAAAAGGCAAAAGTCCCGGCTAGGCAGTGCGTGACGGGAAGGGAGCCCGGGCAACGTGAAATATATATACTATTTTGAGATTCCATGGAGGCCAGAGGTTATCTAATTTCACGTGAAAGAATTCACTGAATGTTTTCTTTTTTCCTTCATTTTACCATAAGTTGTCTTTTCTTACATGCGTTTGTTCTTATACAGGAGGAGTAAAAGCAGCATTGTATTCGTAAATTCGTAAATCATATGATGCCATGAACATTTTTTATATTTTCTTACTCATTTCCTGTTATTGTAAGCCTCCAGTGAGAGCAGATTTATTTGGTTTAGAATGTACGCTCGCACCTCAAAAGTAATAGTAATAGATATATAATAATAATATTTCAGTTTTATTTTTCCTCCTAGTATTTGAGAAAAAAAAAAAAATTCAGTTCACATTTGGTGAAATTCTGTTTACTCAAATGACCAATTAACACTACTCTGACTACTTTCTATAGTGGATACTAACAAAAGAAGCAGTGCTTGATTCATTCGAAGAATTATGACCTTCCGCGTCTCTCTCTCTTCCCATTTCCAGCTGTACTGTGAAGTGAGAACCAAGCGAGGGGGGGCCGGACCGGACGGCGGGAGGCAGGACGTCGATCGCGTTATGAACAGGCTGAGCGCACGGTCCACCAGCTCCAGTCTGCTCAGTGACAACTCCCACTCCGAGCCGCTCAGCAGTAGTAGTCAATCGGAGCCAAACGGACCACCATCGTCACCTGGCTTTGGTCGCAACACAAAGGCCTGTGGCAGAGGGAGACACGGACCCGCCGGTTTTGCGGCAGAAAGCCTCTGTGAATTCCACGTTGGTGGTCAGCGTAATCAGTGTGGCAGTGACACTTCACAGCCTGGGCTTAGATCCAGAGGCGCTCGGCAGCAAGACACTGTGGATGATGGCAGGGATGCTATGGATACGTCAGTGCTGGCCTCTATATTTCAAGGAGTTCTTGAATGCGGAATGCCACAGAGAAATGCCTTCATGGCCAACGAAAACGCCGTCCACGCCGACCCACAGGAAAGTCTCCTTTGGGCAGAGCTGGGTTATGGCAGCGAGAAGAAGAAGAACACCACTGCTCTCAATGCTGTAAGTGTTTCAAACAATTTACGGTTTTCGAAAGGAACTATATTTGTACACAATAGAGACACGTGTCTGTTGTTCTCATTACTTCCTTCCAGTTTGATCGTCTGTGTTCCTGCATTTTGGGTCTCTGTCGGTTTCTTTAAATAGTCACTCCTCTTGATCTACCGTTTCGTTTTGCACTGCCACGCACAGTATCCAGCATGTCTCCCTTGTGTCTCTGTGCCTCAGGCTCTGAAGGAGATAGCCCGCGTTAGCGAGGAGCTCTGCAGCTACCAGGATGAGGTCCGAAAGAAGAGCGGCGATAGGAGGTGAATAAATAAATCTCCCCTGCTGTGTTCGTGGAACTGTGATGCTCACTACATGCTGAGGCTTGATGTGCTTATTTACATAATTCAGTTTGAATATTCTTCAAAACGCATAAAATGAAATGACATAAATAAATGGATGAAAATAGTACATGGATTTATTTTAAAATGTACAGTGAAAAGGAATGGGGTAAACACATTTTGTTGTTTAATTTCCCTTCAGGAAACAATCTGAATCCCTGGGCCTGACTGAGGAAGGGGAGATGCTGTTTGGCCATGACGAAATCCAACTGGAGGTGGATGAACGCCCGTGTGACCTCAGCCAGATCTACGATGACCTCCGGGCCCTGGAAATGGAAAATTGGAGCACCTTGTCGCCGGATAACACCTGGCGGACCAACCGAGCTCTGAGTGAATCCTGGGCTACAAGCGCTACTGCCGATCCGCAAAGCAACATCGACGCCCGGACGAGCCCCGGAATACTCTCGGAGTCGGATGTGGCAGCTCCGCCCATCCCTCCTCGCAGCTCCTCCTGGAGCCTGAGCACACCGACCCACACGGACACCGAACTCCACATCCCCGAATCCCCCATGGCCACAGTGAAGACGTGCCATAGCCCCTGTGTGCTAGTGGACAAAAAGGCGAGCAGCCCGTCCATCGTCAGGAAGTTCGGGGCTATGCTGCAGGAAAATGAAGGAAAGGTTTTAATTGATGGTGTGGTAGCATCCTGCTCTGCGCCCGCTAACTCTAACTGTAACATGGGCTGCTGCCACAGCCGCTGGTCCTGCGATGCAAGCAAGTTCAGCAGCAGCAGCAAGGTGTCTGCATACGGTACGGTACAGAAGAGCTTCTCTGAAGTGAACATCCTGAGTGCCGGGAAAGAGTTGCGCCCAGATTACAGCCCCGCTGTCGGCCCTCTGAAAAACCCTGATCTGCAGATGCCTCCGCTCGTCAAAGAAATGCCTGTGGACCTGCTGCTGTCCTCGCTGGAAATAGCACCTACCGCGCCCGACCTGCAGGGTTCCAAAAGAAACATAATGCTGGAAGAAAAAACCGCCGAGTTCAACAGAACTTTGTTTCAAGCCGAGATGGGCCGCGATGCGAAGGAGCAAGACAGGGGTCGCCGTCCAGCCTTCGCGGCATCACATGGGATTTCACCGGCCGGGGAAACAGCATTTCTGCCACATTTTACTGACATCACTTCTGACTCTGATACCTCTGAGCTCCAACCGAGGCGAATGAGATGTGGTCTTGAAGGTCAAGAGGTCGGAATGAAGCAAGAAACCCCGTCTGAGGTTACCCTCGAGCAGCGTCAGCTCGAACTCGGGGAGGCCGCCACAATAAACTCTGTTCACCAGCCAGAGGTCAAGCACAAAGCTCAAACAGCGAGCAGCCCCTCCAGGAAACAAAGAGCAGCCACAGAGGCGCTCTTTTCTGCAAATGACCAGCCGGGTCAGAATGTGCAGGGCCCCGCCTCTAAGAGTGAGAATCCACGCGGGGCTCAGGCTCAGCCAGCCAGATCGGGCGCCACGCTCCAGCGGGCGCCTGCAGAGAGCAAACAGAGACAGGTGACCCAGCCGGGGCGCCAGGCGCCTGCGCCTCCTTTCCAGTCCGACTCCTCCAGACCCCGGATGATGAATGAGCACCCCTGGAAGCCCCTCACCCTGGCCGCGTACCCGCGGCCTGAGGGGTCCAGGTCCAACTACGGGGCCGTGGAGCGCATCCTCAAGAACTACGAGAGCGCAGCCCGGGCTCGACAAAGCCACGGCCAACGGAGCGAGAGCGTCACGCAGGAGCAGGATTTCACCGAACTAGACATGCTGGACATGGACCCACTACCATTACCCCCTGCCACTCTGAGACACACACAGACTTCCCACACGTCACGGACGCACACAACACACGCACAGCTCAGCAGCCACACTGCCATGCGTCTGAACGAGATACAGCTCACAGTTCAGGTGGGTAACCTGAACTCTATCTGTAATGTATATTTCTATGGACAATCACATTATTAATATAATTAATATACCAAGACATTGCCATTAACTGAGGACAGTTCCATTGGGAATGTTGTTTATTTAGAGACAGAGGCAGGCCATGACTTCGTTATAACGGGGGCATCTGGGCCATGCCTATTGCGCTTAGAACAAAAGGAACCGCCACCCTCACCATCGTTTTCTTTTAGCCTTTCTTTGGGGCCTCAGGACGAAGGGGATTTTCTGGCTTTTGCGCTGCAATTACAGAAGTATTTGCAACAAGCCAGCGGACTCGATGTCCACGGCGGGCCACGTAAATAAGAAAGCCAAAGTGATTACACTGCTCTAAGGTCCTGCGTTCAATTGTTAAAGAAATTGTGGGCGTAGTTGTCTGGCCAATTTCATTTGGACCTCATGAAAAGAACGCAGAGGCCCCGCTTTAGTTTGGCCTCGACCCGGGCACTGCTAAAAACAAAATGCGATCATTCTGAAGTGCAGGCGGGTAGCACCGGGAAAAGAATGGGATCAACATGTGTGACCTATTCCCGTGAGCGCGCTGCATTTATAAATTCAATCATTTATTTATTTAGCGTTCCTGTTTGAAACATGCCTGTTGTTCTCCCTGTAGGGTCAAGACGACTACAGATGGAACGCGTGACAAAAATGTAAAGTATCTGTGTGTGTGCAGTTGATTGCTGACAGGATGGTGTGATAATCCTAAATGTTAATGTATTTGTTTCTCCACAGGAAAAACGAGAGTCCTCCGTCTACTCTTCCTCCGTTCAGAAGAACTTCTCGAGGCCGTCCCGTCCCGCCAACCGACGCCTCCCCTCGCGATGGGCCGGCCGCTCCCCCTCTTCTTCCTCCTGCGCCTCTTCTTCTGTCTCCACCACCGCCGTCGTGCCGCCGTCCTGCCCCGATCAGCAACACGCGTCCTCCTTTACGTACTCGCACGCCTTCCGCATAGAGACCGTCCTCATTTGACCTCCGCCTCACTGTGTGTGTTGAACCTGCCTGAAGTCTTCAGCGATGACCACTGAGCTCTCTGTTGTACATACCAAACGCGGACATCTCCATGCCCGACCACTCAGAAGTGCTTTAGTTGTGAGTTCACTAACCTCGGCGTTAGAATGTATACGGAATCCAGTGGGTGCCGTAGTAAGTGACCAAGGGCAGCGGGTGAAGGATCTAAAGCAGCGTGAGCTTCTCAGCCGCGTGCTCGGGATGAACCTGCCACGCATCGAGCGTAGCCTCCAAACGTCACGTCCACGTGCATCATTCATTTGTGCCAACCGCGTGGATGAACATCCCCTGCTCAGGTCTGGATTATAGCCTTGACTAGTGTAGCCTCACAGATTTACCAACGACAGACCCGTCACTCCAGCCTCCGTTCCATATAGCGTAGTTATGCCTTTAAAAGTGATGCTTATATCCAGATATTCAACAGATCCAACAAATCGGACAAATGAAACCCAGAAATATCCATTCAAACTGTACTGTATTTTGTATTCCACGTGCAACATGTTTTGTGTGCGTTTTGCACAAAAGATGATGTTCCATACACAATATGCAGCATCGCGCTAGTTTCGGCGGAGAAGATTTCCCCCTGGCGTCACTTCCTCAGCGTGCTAAAATGCAGTGTTGTTGTTTTTTGGCCATCTTTTATATTACCTACATTACATGCCTGGACCTGTACCTTGCCTGTGACTAAAAACATTTGCTCATGACATTTTTCGTGATTTAGCGAAAATATTTACAGCAGATAGATTCAAATGTGACTTTTTTTCTTTTCTTTCTATAACTTTGTACCAAAGGCTGGTTTCTTTATAAACATTTTATTTTCCTGGTTTGAAAATGAAATGCATCGTTTGTTATGGCATTATGTCGGCTGCCACACCCGTCGCTGATGTTTTTCCAATCCAGATGTATGTTCAATGAGAGCCTGCTTTGGTGTATAAGTAGTGATGCGTATAAAAAAGAAATACTCAAAAGCCTTTTTTCTACTTTTACTAATATCTGAATGGTCACATATCAGGACACTCAGCTGAGTGGGGTTAGTTTTATCCGGAACAAAGTGGTGAATCTTATCATGAAGAAAGTGATGCCTTTGCTGTTCTTTTTGTGTAATAAACATAAGAACTTTACCCTTTTCTCTTCTCATTTTAGGACATATTGAATGATCCGCTTTTGTATTTTAAGCCCCCACCCCCCGGGTGGTGTATGTGGCACCTTGCATCTCTAACTGACTTCTTTTTCTTTTTCTAAGCAGCTTGAACTAACCATCAGAGAGTGCGCTCGTGAAATATTTCTCTGATGGCCCAAAGAGGAGCCCTCTGTGAACATTCATCTCGCAAAGATGAAGCAACACAGCCCCAGCAACTGTCTGGCTCCTGCAGTCTTGCTGGCCGACATCCCGAGTGACATTGTGATCCAATCCGCTTGAGTGATGACTGCAGAGCTACGTGCCGCCATCCATCGCATCCATCCCGTGACGGCGTGAGTGGATGTCTCTGTTTTTTATTATGCTGGTGTAGAATATCTGAATATATCAAATTCTTTCATATATGTTTCATGCACTGTTTTATTTAAAGAAATGATGTCAGTTTACTGTCTGCAACAGGAACGTGTGCATATTATTTTGTCATTTTCTAGACCTGTGAAGTAAATAAGTCCATGTTGTACTTGATACACATATCCCATTCACAAAGAGACTCCAGCAGCCATTCACACCCTTGGCCCTGAGGGTCCTAACCTCTCACCCCGAAACCTGGCCCCCTTCGTCTGACTGAAATAACAGGTGCGACAATGTTATGGTGCCAGAAATCCTACCCCGGTGCTGATATAAATATAAATATTGTCCTCCTCTTCTGATGCCCAGCCTAGTGCCGTGTTGGCCGTCTGACTCTGTTTTTCCTGTGGCAAGATTGGGCTGGAGTGTACATTCCCAGTGCTGGCCTGTGCTCCGGTCTGGAGGTTTCCAGATGCTGAAACCATTATATAATCTCTTCTGCTGGTTTCATTCGGCTGCTGCCGAAAGCACAATGACCATGGAAAGAATGTGTGGAAAAGAATGACTTTTATCCTGCGAGCGCTTAGATGACAAATCTGAATGACGATGATTTGATGATAAATTTACAGTACCGCACATTTAGAAGAGATATCAAATGATTGTCATCCAGTGTAAACATGAACACCATTCTCAGTCCTCCTGAAATGTTTTCCGGTAGTTATTGTCTTTTATTTTAGATTATTATAATAGCACTTGTCAGGAAGATTATTGTTAAGATGAAGAGTCAATCAATAATGGTTGTCCTGTTCTGAACATTTTCTGCTGCATGTTGTTGGTCAGACTGCTACATGCAGCTCGTTTCCATTGATGCTACAATTAACTCTGTATCCACACAGAGACATAACACCCACGGGCCTTCCACAGAGTTTTTCATCTGGTCCTCTCCCTCCTCTTAGCCTGGAGTAAACAACCTATGGTACAATTTTCCCTCACCATACTGCAAAGGAATCCTAATTAGCAGTTGTGCCCTTTTGCTCGTTGGCTGGTGTTACAGCTACATATGGTCTGGTGGCTTTCTGTGCGTCCACAGCCTCGTTTGTTTTCGACACGAACATGGTAAGACAAGATTGTGAACTATGTAAGGCCTGACTGGCTTGTTATCTTTCTTTAGAAAGCACTTTTCAGTTTTTATTCCAATAGCATTAGGAACATTATAAGGTACGTGTTGATTATAAGTCAATATTATTTCTAATACTGGGTTATGCATTTAATCTTTAGGCATGGTTTCACCTAGACAATACTTATAACAGGGTTGTTACAGTGGAGGTTGCATTTTGTCTTTCAGTGGTCGGGAAATTTCAGGTTCTAACATCTGTAGTTTTTGTAGCTGCTGTGGAAATGTGTTCATTGACCCTTCTGTGCCTCCTGGCTCTCTATCATGCAGCTCCACTGTCTTCCCAACACTGCTCAAAGGAAACCTCCAGGCCCTCAAGAGCCTCTGGCACCTGCCAACCTGCCATTCTTCCTGCCCTGAAATAGACCTTTACTGGCACTTATCTGATCTCTCTCACAGTGTGAGTGTGTGTGTGTGTGTGTGTGTGTGTGTGCTCTTTCTTATCTTGGTGAGTTGGTATAGAGCCATGCTGACTGCAGTGAATTCCCTGACTTCCTGTGGAGCCCCAGACAGCTGCATATCGATTGGCACGCTGATGCATCACTTTGGAGGCAGTACACACAACCACACAATCATACACACAGACACACAGACGCACACACACATATGTACATGCAGTGACAGTTTTGCGGGTATATAGAAAAATATTTGTTAAATGTGACTCTCTCTCTCTCTCTCTCTGCCATTAGTGGGGTTGTAATTTCAGACACGCTTCCATTATCGGCTGGAGTCTGCAGCTGCATCACTGATATCCACAGGGATCATAGAACAGCATGGTAACCTTTCTTAAAAAAAGACAAGGACAGCTTAGCACAGGGTGAATTAATCCAGGCAGGCACAGTTGGAACGTTATTTTAAAATTAAAGCCATCGCACACATAGGCCTGTGAGACCATCACTTTTACACTTGTTAATGAGCCAGAGACTACGATGCATGCACATTCCACTACACCAAAGTGTCCTCCAGGTGCTGCACTTCACAGAATTATATTTAAAGACAGGTTGTGGGCTAACTGACCTAGATGAGTGTACTGCAGAGAGCAAGAAGTAGAGTCGGTGTGTCTGGAATGCTTGTTTGGGAAGAGTCCCACCGACCTTTTCGAATTCCTTCCCCTCTTTAAAATAGACCAGAGAGGTGTGGGCTTTAAAGCAGAGCGGACTCCACCCCAATCTTGGATGCAGTGTACTGTAGCCTTTTTGTTGACCTTTTACTGTTTGCAGGACAGTCGTGAAGGCATTTGCTTCCACTTAACCACCCATATAGAGGGAAAAAAACACTTGACTCGTGTAGTCCTACAGTGTCATAAATAAATAACCCAAGTGATCTTAGTGATTGCACTGTCAAGGTTATCTGAAAGTGATTTACTCTGAGTGATTCCTTTGTATGTTATTGTGAAAGAATGTGTGTCCAAAGTGCTTTATGGGAGATATTATGTCAGTGGTGTCAATGGTATGATTTTGACACGATGCACATTGACTTTTGCAGTTCAAATTTGTCGAAGACTTTTGATTCGCCGTGGTTGTGGAATCCTCGATAAGGTTTTTTTGGCTCCTCGGTTTGTTTTCACAGAATTGTACAGGGCTGCAAATAGCAGTGGAGGATGTGTGGATAGAAGTGAAGGATTTATGTCGCCAGTAGCCATAGATCACACCACAGGACAGGAAGTGTCTCTGCCTCCCTCTGTTCTTGGCACCACTTCTCTCCTTTTCCTGCACATCTCTTGGTATTTATATCGCTGTCTCCCTCTTGTTTATTTACACTTGTTTGTGCCACTGTCTCCTTTACACATTGAGCATTTCTCAGTGGTTACTGCCCCTCTCCGTACAAGAAAGTGTCTGGAATGACTAGAGCAAGCGTTTTCCGGGAAATATTTTAACTGCAAACACATTGCTTTTGCAATTACAATCATTAAGAAAATGATTGCCAATTCTTGCAAACATTAACCCAATTCCCAGAGTATCCTGCTGTTGAGATGGCTTTTGCAGTGTTAAACTTACATTCGCATCACTGGTCTCAAGCCAAGGACTTAAAATCAAATCAATTCTGCTGTTATCACGTTGCACCTCAAAAAGACACAGTGGAATATCGAGAAAGGCACGTTGATATAACTCTTAGTTTTCTGTGCCAATTTGGTCATGCAACAGGAGTTATATAATCTCTCTTGTCAATACTACTGAATAAGGACATGTCTGTGGGGCCAGTTTGTCAGTGTGCGGCGTTTACAGAACTGTGACAGACAAAGAGCAGCTTTTTCTGTGCAATGCATTCACCTATAATCCTATCATGCAATAAAAGGCTGCTTGTTGACTGTGTGTAAAGTATGAATACACTTCCCGGATCCACGTTATTAAATAATATTTTTGGCTTGGTGGCAGGAGGTGTTATGAATTGCTGTATAGCGCCATCCTATGGAGAACTATAAGCACTGTGTGTGGGTGTTTTGTCTTATCTGTGTTCAGACAGCCTTGGTTTCCAGGGGGACGTATTTCTGCGTTACACAACCCGACTTCCACCAAGGTTAGACATTTTCTATCAAAACACGTTTTATAAATATTGTTCAAATGTAAATGACCCATGTATGTATGCACATGGTATGTGGTAAAGGTACAAATAGACATGGAAACATTTTATGTCATTAATTTTTGAATCACAAGAGATGGTAAAAATAATTCAAAACATTAAAGCGTTAGTTAGTTAGCTTTTTGAAAGGCAGATGTTTGAATTAGCTTTGAGTCGGTGGGTTGGTTCGGTGTAACGCAGGTTTAGAAATACATTATGACTCGATGGTTGGATGTTTGACATAAAAAAAATACTGCATACACGAGTGTGTTTTAGTGTAATGCCTCTGTTTCCGGTTAGAGTGAAAATCAGACACATAGATCGGCACACGTTAACATCCCCAACCGGAACTAAACGAATTGAGAGTCATTCGTCCTGCTGGACCGTGACAGGAACAAAATATATCCCTGCTTCTCATAAGCTGAGGGAGAGTTCATCTCATCAAATAAATACATCATGACTATTATTATTATGACTTTATTTTATTTTAGTCCCTCAGTTTGTCAGCATTCGTTAAATTTTCCTTGTATGTGCCACAGCCCTGAGTTCTTTTTCTCCTGCTGTTGTTCAGGTATACCCCACCCAGCAGCAGCAGCATCAGGATGGCTCTCTGTGCACTGAGGCGACAGCTGCTAAAGAACAGAAGTAACTGTGTAGCGTGGGGCAGGTAAAGAGTCTAAGCTCAAGTCACATCAAATTTACCGTGTTGAACCCAAGTTATTCCACTGAGATGCAGAGATAAGATTACCACAACAAAAAGCTAGTACGAAAATTCAGGTCTAATTCTGGAACAGCATCCGGAACATATCATTGTTATACGTCAGACGATTGTGTGAATCGCTTGTATCGTACCTCCTTCAGGTTAATATATGTGAAGGGAGAGATAAGGGAGTATATTTAAAGCATTTATCCTGAACATCATTCATGGGACGTTTAAATGGTTTTACTTAAAGGTTGTTGCAAAGGCAGAGCAGTGGCTGTGTTTACTCCAACAACCATGGCTTCAACCAGGAGGAGATCAGAGAGAAGCTCCTGGCCTTCCCTGGTGGCTCAGTGGATCTGCTTAAACAGGACTCTGGTGTAGCCGTGCTGACCATCAACTACCCATCCCGCATGAATGCCCTCTCTGGTAACGAGATTCTAATACTCTACATCAGATTTGGGTATGGATTTGCATCCCAGTGTGTCGCGTTTACCTTAACCGTTCACTGCCTTCTTCCACAGGCAGTATGATGGTGGATCTGGAGGAGCGGGTGGGCCAGCTGGAGAACTGGACCGATGGTAAAGGCCTCATTGTCCGGGGTGCTGCTGAAACGTTCTGCTCCGGATCGGACCTCACTGCTGTCAGGGCGTTATCTAACCCACAGGTAGGACAATATAATGAATGGTTCTTAACATCTCTCTTCCTGTAAGTACCTTTATTGGTGTCGCTATAAGTCTGATAGTGCTGGAGAGTTGAATGCTCTTAGATTAAGCAAATTGGATGAGTGAGTGATGTTTCCTTTGTCCTTTAGGATGGGATGAAGATGTGTATGTTCATGCAGAATGCTCTGACGAGGCTACTTCGGTAAAAAAATCTCATTTTCCAAATTTTACACACTTCTAATAGTTAGTAGACTAGTGTACAATGCAAAAGTAGCAATAACCAATCTGCGATGTTAATAATATAAGTAAGAAGTTTGAGTTCATCTGTCTGTATACTTTATGCACTGCAGTATGCTGACAAAGTATTTCTCTCAGCGCAGGCTGCCTCTGATTTCTGTTGCTCTGGTGGAGGGGAGGGCACTTGGAGGAGGTGCAGAACTCACCACTGCCTGTGATCTCAGGTGATGATTTTTGCACAAGTGAACAGATGAAAACGCGCTGGAATGGTATTTTACCTCGAACTTTCCATCCAAACATAGCAAATGATCGAAATGTATGTGTCTGTTTCCGCTCACATGTAGATTAATGGCATCTGACAGTGTGATCCAGTTTGTTCATAAACACATGGGACTGGTCCCGGGCTGGGGCGGCGCAGCGCGACTTGTCCGCATTGTTGGAAGCCAGAATGCACTAAAGCTCCTCAGCGGGGCGCTGAAAGTGGACCCCAAACTCGGACTGCAGATTGGACTTGCAGATGGAGTCCTGGAGGACTCCCAGGTAGAGGGGGCCGAAGGCACTCCCCTCCAGCAGGCTGAGAGGTGGCTGGGTAGTTATGTCAAAGGACCCGCCCCTGTGATTCAGGCAGTGAAGAAGGTGGTGTTGTCAGGGAGAGAGCTCCCTCTGTTCGAGGCTCTGAGGACTGAGATGGCGGCGTTTGGGACGGTGTGGGGTGGCCCGGCTAATCTGCAGGCCCTGGCCCGCAAGTCCAAACACAAATGAACTGGTTGAGGTGTCTTCTCTTCTGGGTCGAACTGATTCCCTCTCAGATCAGCCGATCGAACAGACAGGTTTAAATAGTCTCTAAGATGTCACTCAAATAACTGCTGCAGCATCTCTGGGAAGAGACTGACATTACTGAACTGTCCGTTTAAATGTGGACTAACTTTGATGTGCAAAAGTAGAAAGAAATTATGAAAGTTATGAAGTTATTTTTCCCTGGTTGGCCGATGGAAAACGGATGTTTTTTCCCCAATAAATAAGATTTTGTGGTAGCATGGCAAATGATCACATTGTGAAGTCATCATTTGTTGTCACTTATTTTGTTCGTCCCCTCTGGGAAAGCCTTCCGTGGCTTTAGTCTTTAAGTCTTTTTTTTTGAATGGATGAACAAACAATGACCTCCAGCAAAGGACGTACTCCACCCTCTAAATCCCCTCTGTCTCCATCAGTTAAAAGCTGTCTTACCTCCAGGCCCACTAAGGCCCGAAATGTGATTATGGTAATGATTAGATCACTCCAGACTGAGCCGAGTAGACGGAGAGCCGCAGCATACAGATGCTGCAGATAACGATGAGGAATAGATGGCATAAGGCAGCAGCAACTGTCTGCAATGCTGCTGCTCATTTTTTCCTCTTTTACACAGCTTTGTAGGTCAGCTCAGCAGTTTCTTCGTGCGCCTCTGTGCTCGTAGTGTGTCGTAATTTGCCTCGGCTAGTCCCACTGGGCCCTTCTTTGCTATTGGGACATTCTCAGCTGTAGGTAGCTCATTATGGCAAATGAGGCCTTGTAAGATTAACTGACTTGTACAGATGAACAGGATCGTTCCCTGAATATCCTATCCTCCGTCCAGAGGTCATGTGTCCTGGTCACACACCCATCTGGAGTGCTGATGGCTGCTGTGCTCAGAATACAAATTGCAAGAGGTGGAGAAGGCGTCTGTCTTGTTACATTTTCTTCAGGTTAACAGTAGAAACAAGCTCTCTTTGTCCATGCGTCATCTGCTTAATCCAAGTTTCACATTGGTTGCTTTGTTATTTATTTTGATGATATACACTGTAGTCCTTCAGGCAATAGGAAGAATGTGAACGTATATTCAGACACAGGAGCTCAATATTAGCCTTTTAGGATGACGAAATGAACATTTATTCTTGAATTACAAACCATGTAACAAAAAAGTTGCCAGGCGAAAACTGTTACACAAACTTTATTATTTAAGAGTGGAAAGTCTAAAAGCTGATGATTTAAGCATGTAAGAAATATAAAAACAACAAGTGGATTTTTTTGCAGGATGGCACATAGCATTACGTTTTTGTTCTCCTGCTGCCTCATCATCCATGAAAGAATTTGCAACCATAAGGAACACAACAAATGAAAATAAAAACATGTAATCAAACTGAAGCGAAATAGTATCCATTTTCATCATCTTGCCAACCAGTAGTGTTTAAATAACTCTCTCTTCAAACACGCACAAATCACAAAACTCCACACCAAAATACTTTAGGGGAACATAATAATACAATTGAGGTCCAGAGGAGAAAAACACTGATACTTCACATTGAAATGCCAATTATTTAAATCTGGGAAACGTTCAAATAAATTCAATATGTACCTCCATTATGCACATTCAGTTAAAATAGGTGACTTAATGTCTAAATTTGTTGATTTTAGAATTTCACAAAGCTGCCGCAAATCCAATGAAATCTAAGATTAAGCTTTGGGTAGGCATCAGCAAAATATTTCTGTGGGCTCCCGAGTAAGACTATGTTGTAAAATGTGTGACATTACCATGACAGCTGTGGCGCATCTTCAACGATTTAAGTTTTCTTTCTTCACCCAAATAAACAATCTTCAAACCAGATTATTCTCCGAAATGACCAATTCACTTTAAGAACTTCGTAAGAAATCCTTCAAAATAACTTGCGTCTGAAGTAGGGAAATTATTTAGGTTAAGAGGCGGTTGGGAACATTGCATCAAGGATTAAATTCTTTCCAAGACGAGTCAGATGACTTGAAGTCTAACAAAACCCCACTGTGTGCTATGTTAGCCGAGAGAGTTAGAGTGTACATGATAAGTATGCAGCTCGTCACAATAATGCGAGATGACAAAGGATCCATTTCCAGCGGTAACTTCCCCATTTATGCCCCCTTTCACTGAACATCACAAACCTGGAGGAAACACTCACGAACCCTCTGGGTATTAGAACATACATTTCAACACAAAAATATCTAGGTTTTGCAGAAGCAGGTTGGCAAATCACTTTTCTCTTTTAAAATGCCTTTATCTGGGATATAAAATGAACGGATATATACCAATAGGCCTTTAACCGAATGACTGGAAATGAACAAGCCGGTGACGGGTAACAGCAAGTCTCCTTAAACCTGCCTCCCATGCTTGGCTACACAGGAAGTTATGAAATGAAGACTGAGAGGGTCAAAAGAACATAATGTATTTATCTACTAATGCCTGGACATTAAAGCCAACATTACCTCTCCTGAATGGGTCAAATTGGATTAGGAAAATTGAGCAATTCACCTAAAAAAGATAGTCATGTTGGTTTTTTGAGTATTCTTTCCCCACAGCAGGCAATCCACCCACGTCTGATCTGTGACTGAGTGAAAGACAACATAAAGTCAGGAATAAATAAGTGGAATGGAACAGTTTCAGCGATGACTTCACACTTCAGTCACTGTACACTGGCCATCGGGCATTCTGGACCTTCCATTGCTACTGGATGAGGCGGACTCTGCGCCAGGAGGGGCTCTGTCCCCTGGATTCAGTCTTTGCCTGCGTGGCCTTGCCTCCCATGGTTCCACGCGCTCTTCGTCTCCCCTCTCTTCTTCTTCGTCCTCCTCCTGCTCATCATCACTCCAGTCTCCAGAGCCGGACTCGTCCACAGATGTGTGAGGGTCAGAGGACCTGGAGGGTGAAGCCTCCTCCTCATCCTCCTCGTCTTCTTCTTCCTCCTCCTCTCCTTCCCCAGCCTCAGACCGCTCATGAGGGGGCATGGGTCTGGGGCTGATTTGCAGCTGGGAGAGAGCGTTCTCCAGGGAGGGGCTGGTGCTGGTGCTGGGGCCAGGTTGGCCACCGACGGAGCTGGGCGGTCTGGCTGTGGCTGGAGGGGCTGTGACAGTAGATGAAGTACCTGTTACCTGCTGTTGTACACCTGCTACTGTGGTATCAGCCCCATCAGCAGAGTTTTCTCTACCTGCAGCACCAAGGGTTCCGGTAACACCCTCAGTGTCCAAACGCAGTCCCGCCACTCCCTTCTTTGGGATATCCAAAATGTCCCTCTTCATCTTGCGCCTGCGACCGTGCTCGTTGCGTCTGTACTGCACCATGTTCTCCAAGTCGGCCACGTACAAAAAACCCGCTATCAGCATTTCGGCCGTTTTCTTGCCCTTGGAGAAAGCGTCCTCCAGCTCACGGCTGGTTCGCTCATCATACTGCCACCAACCATTGCGGCCCTCGTAATACCAGGCGTGATCACTCGCTGCGCCGCTGCGACTTCCTGCCGACGCTTTCAGCTCCTCTGGGGACAGCAGTGTGGGCCTTTCCAGGAAGTCGTCCGGTACTTCCTGTCTGCAGAGAGCGCAGCGTTTGCTCTGCCAGGATGCGCCCTTCACGCACAGGAAACAGAAGACGTGATGGCACGGCAGTTGAACAGGGTGGACGCAGCTCTGCAGACAGATGGCACACTCGGGTACGGGCAGAGCTGGGGATGAGGTGCTGGAGCCAGAGCACGATGAATCGGCACTGTTCCCACTTCCACCGCCGCTGTTGCTGCCTTTCTTACTGGACGGAAGCGAGCTCACAGAGTGGTCTACCTCCCCACAACTAGCCATCCTTAGGAAGTACTGAGGAAAGGAGACCATTGCGAATAACGGTTAAGGAAGGGATGTTAGAACCCTAAACATGAATTTGTACATCATTGTTGTGGTTATTTTAATGGTCGTATTTTTTGTTATATTTTACTGCTGACGTAATGATCACATTTAACTCTCAACTCTACTTTACCAAACAGCATTACAACTACTGAAGGTAACAACTACCCAATGGTACAGTTTGTATGTCACATGTCACATGAGACTGACAGGCATGTTATTTGTTACTTACTGGAAGCAGTTTAATGCTGATGAATCATGAGGAGAGCTGGTGGGCCTTCAAACTTGTCCCTGCCAAAAGAAAAGAACAATAATGTAAGCGCATTTATGAAATCAGATATCAAGCCATCGCTATTGAGAACATCCTTGGACAACCAACCATTAGCGTCACACGATGTAAGAGGTTATTTAAGTGTGTGGAACTAAGTGGTTGACTGAACACCAACTGTCGTGATGCTGCTGCACCAGATGACTAGTTTGTGACGACCCATTTGGTCTCACAAAGGGCTACTGGTGGCCACAGCTAACGTTACAGAACTAATGTCAACAGCTAACCATCGGAAACCCACACTCACTGAAGACAGTCTATGAGCGCACCAGTTAAGCTAACCTTGGATACATGGCCAGCTCTGTAAAAACCTCAGCGTTTGCTGTTTACGTTAACACACACAGCGGGGATCTGTCGGCTGACAAAAGCCCCACCACAATAGGACCTGTTGTGGCCAACGGCGGCTGAGGGCAGCACTCCCACTCCAGCAAATAGACGGAGTTCATCCGACGGTGCAAGCGTATTTATTTATTTATTAGCACGGCGACACAAACACGCAGGAGAAACATATATTTTGTTCTAATCACACAGAGTGCGCGAACGCCCCGTACCCTTGGATCGGACTGCGCCGGCCTGGTTCGTAGATGCAGCTCGTGCGTACCTCGCCGATTTCCAACGCTAATTGTCCCACTTCCAATGCTAACTGGCTTTGTTTTCCTCCGCAGAGACGGAGCTTGAGATAAAGGCGACCGACGCGGAGCGTGCGTGATGACGCCAGGAGGTGACGTCAAACGAACTCGCTGCTTCTACGCATGACAGTTGACGAGTCTTCCGGTTCGCTCGTGGCTAGAGGACGTTGGTGTCACGCAGAACAGGGGTCTTTTCGCAGTCTGTTTCATTTCCACTCAATTTAAAGAAAAGAAAGAACAAGAAGCGCCATGTTTTCCCGCGCCGTGAGACCCACCGCCTGCCTGGCCCGGAGCTTGTCCACCTCCACTCAGAACAACGCCAAGGTGGCGGTGCTCGGAGCGTCGGGCGGCATAGGCCAGCCGCTGTCCCTGCTGCTGAAGAACAGCCCCCTGGTGAGCCACCTTTCCCTCTTTGACATCGCCCACACCCCCGGGGTGGCCGCGGACCTCAGCCACATCGAGACCCGGGCCCAGGTGACCGGCCACATGGGCCCCGATCAGCTGGACGCGGCGCTGCAGGGCTGCGAGGTCGTGGTCATCCCCGCCGGTGTGCCCAGGAAACCAGGCATGACCCGCGACGACCTCTTCAACACCAACGCCACCATCGTGGCCACCTTGGCCGATGCCTGCGCTCGCAACTGCCCCGAGGCCATGATCTGCATCATCGCCAACCCGGTCAACTCCACCATCCCCATTACGTCAGAGATCATGAAGAAGCACGGCGTGTACAACCCCAACAGAGTGTTCGGTGTCACAACCTTGGACATTGTCAGGGCCAACACCTTTGTGGCTGAGCTGAAAGGCCTGGACCCTGCTCGGGTCAACGTGCCGGTCATTGGCGGTCACGCCGGAAAGACCATCATCCCCCTGATTTCGCAGTGCACGCCTAAAGTTGAGTTCCCTGACGACCAGCTGGCCGCCCTGACTGCCAGGATCCAGGAGGCCGGCACAGAGGTGGTGAAGGCCAAGGCCGGAGCCGGATCTGCTACCCTCTCCATGGCTTACGCCGGTGCCCGCTTCACCTTCTCCGTCCTGGACGCCATGAATGGGAAGGAAGGTGTCGTGGAGTGTGCCTACGTCAGATCTGAGGAGACCGAGTGCAAGTACTTCTCCACACCTCTGCTCCTGGGGAAGAACGGCATTGAGAAGAACCTTGGGCTGGGCAGGCTGTCGGCCTTCGAGGAGAAGCTGGTGGTGGACGCCATGGATGAGCTGAAGTCCTCCATCAAGAAGGGCGAGGATTTTGCGGCTAAGATGAAGTGAACGGGGCCTTTAGTTAGCAGTGAATAAACAGCAGCTGTGATTGATAAGTTGATCCGTCTTAACTTAAAATGCATCGAGTAAATCTCAAGGTGTGTCACAGTGTTTCCTCCCCTTTTTGTTTTTGTTCCAGCAGCAGGATCGATACCTTGGTCCTTGTTCCTTTGTTTTATTTTTGGTCATACATTTATTTCTATATATGACTCATGTACATACTGTACGGTGACTTATCTATATTTTAACAATGTCAAACTTAAATAAAAGTGACTACATTATCATGTACAGTCTTGAGTGAGGAGTTCTCTGCTGAATGAAAGGAGGAAATACTGTCATTATACCTGTGGATGCAAGTAGATGTTACTGATGAACCAAATATTCACTCCAATAAAATGGGTTGGCTTAAAAATATCATTTTATTTGTTGGTTTTCTTACACATAAAAAAGAGTTTTTCCTAGCGGCATCTTACTAAAACTAGCCAAATTAATTTGAGTGCTTTTCACTAAACAGACTAATTCAGACAAGTATTAATCCTTCACAAGTCTCGACTGGTTTATTGACAGACTTTCAAAGTACTTCAAATACTTTTAGATTTTAAACATAAGTCTTGCTTTAAGTTTTGATTTTTTTTATAGTATATTTTTTGCAGAAAATGTAGTGGAGGTATTGACCCTGCAAAAATGTGAATTAAACAAAATGAAGGGGTTTTATATTGTATATTTATAAAGGGTCAACATGTATTTGAGGCTTAAGGCAAGCAAGAGTTGTTGAATTGTTAATATTTGTGAAACATGCTCTGGTGCTCCAGTATGAAACGTCCTATTACTGAGGCTACATCCAGATGACGCTGTGGTTACATACTTCTACATACCCTGACCTTTGAACACATTTAGGTGGATTACACAAGAGGGTTGTGAGATGAGAAAATGGATTACAGACACAGGTACAAACCCATTATAGTTTTATTTGACATACAGGTGCTTTTGGTTCCTTGTCAAGGAGCTTTACTGAGAGCAGATTTCATTTACACAAAAGAAAAACCAGTGGATTAGATTTAACACTTAACTGGATAAAACTAGCTTTTGTCCAACACATACAGAACACTTGTTAAATGGTTTTAAGTTTTTTTTTTTTACCATCATGCAGGTTCTCCTGCATCTGTCGTATTAATACGTAACGAGATGGAAAGAGCAAATGCACTTAATTTTTTCTTTACAAATGCTGCGCCAAATAAAATAATGAAATCTAAAGAACAGGAAACAATAATAATAAACAATTGTTCTACATAATGTTGCAAAATCTACATTCAAAAACCAAGACGCACAATGTTGTGCCAGGGCCCCGTTAAATAACCACACATCAACAAGCACATAGTGTAATGTCTTTGTCTCACTGCCAGTCCTCCTCACAGTTACGGACTGACACTATGTTTCTCCGCCCAAGAGCGGTCTCAGCAGTCACTCCTGGACTTTTAATCAAAGACTCTGTCTCTCTCTCTCAGCGATGGAAGTGAAGGAGTGGTGGCTACAGGTTAGAAAAAACAAACAAACAAACAAACAAACATTTGAAGTCCAGATTGGCCCAGGCCTTGTGGCTGAATGTGCCCCAGCCTGTTTGTGCACAAACAGTATTTTTCAAATCGTACAGGTAGCAGCAACACCCCTGCAGAGAGGGGGCGAGGTGGGCGAATAGTGGGTGAGGGTGGGGGGGTTTGTAGGTAGGGGTGAAGAACAGGAGGACAAGAAGGAGGGGAGGCATTGGGTCACTACTGTACAAGGCTGTCTTCGGGGGAGACTGGCTCTGTGTCGTGGCCTCTGCGGTGCCTGTGCTCTGTTTTGTTCCTGTTATCAGAGTCTTCACGGTCACCTGGGTGTCTCTCCCTGTCCCTCTCCCGTTCCCTCTTCCTCTCTCGCCGCCCCTCCGGGTTCTCCTTATCTTTGCGGTTGTTGCGATTTCTCCTCTCTCTTCGCTCATTCTTCTTCCGTCCTCCTAAAAGTGAGAAGAAAAATGACACGATTTAGCTTCGAAACCCAGAGAAGAATGATTTATCATTTAATCCCCATTCTTTTCGTTTTATGCCCAGAGCTGTGACAAGGAGGTGTGTAGGAGCCCTTTTTTGTTGTTGTTTGTGTCTTGTGGGCCTCCCACCACTTGGGGGAATGGTGCCCGGTGCCAATTACGCACCAAAGGATTAAAGTAGTTTTTTGCACGAAGAAGTGTTGGCTGTCTGACGGGCGGCAAACAGTATTTGACCATGTGGGGGTTTAGTTATGCTCAAAACCAACGGAAATGTATGAAAATAAATTCATTCGCCTGTTATTTTATGCCAGTGAACAGTTGCAGTGGCCATCTTTTAATATCAAAGTGCTAATTACAATAATGCCAGGAACTTCTCCTTTGAGAGCATTTTTGGATTACTGCTGTGGATTGACCACGCGTCAGGTGGATCTCTGTTGCGCACCTGAGCAGTTGGATCTGTGGATTGTCAACGGAGGAAAGCCGAGCTCCAGACTATATGCCAGGTATGTGTGGCGCAAATGAATGATCATTGTTGTAAATGTGTGCACACGTAACTTGGCGCGTAAAATGGATGCATTGGTGGTGACTGTGCGCGTCTCACAGGAGCGCACATGTTTTGTGCATAAGTGACAATGGCTGAGAAGCATCTGAACTCTTAACTGAGACAGCAATCATTGATTCAAGTGATGTGAAATACTCTTTTATGGCTGTGGATTGTTAAATTGACTGAAAAGGCACTTGTTTAAAAAAAATAGAAGACAGGAAGGTGAAATTAAAACGATAGAAAATATTTTAAAGGTCCCTTCCCAAAGTTTGAATGTTCTCTGTGATTTTGCATAAATAAAAACATGAAACTGTAATGCGGTTACTACTCAGATGAAATGGAAAAAGGTGAAATGTGGTACGAAGTAAAAATGCTCAGTGTCAATGGTTTTAAAGCTGATGTGAAATGGTTGACAACTATGGAAAGGGTGGACAGTGTCAAACTAATGAATATGTGGTTAATTGGGAGCCTCAGGACAGCAGTTCCCAATGTTGAATCCAATGCTTACAGCACATGTTCAGGTTGCAACAGCAAGATCTCACAAAGCAGCAAGCCCTCAACTTCATCTGCACGGCTACAAGCAAAGATAGAAAAGGCCACAACTGGGGGAAAAAAAATGCTTTGGAAGAGCAAGCAGGGCAACTGAGATGGATACAGGTTCTAATGGAAGGTTATATAATGGAAATCCTCAAATGCTGTTTCCTTTTTGTATCGTACACACGGACATATACTGGAACATTGTACTTAAAGGGAGAATGAGCGAAGATTGCAATAAAGTAATTTTGCAACGTTTGTAATAAAAGGAAGGGTTAGTGGCACTGCTGTATTCCCCATATAAATGCAGATCAATAGTCAAGGAGAGACCATATGCTATAACCACTTTTCTGGGCTATTAATGGACCTCTGCATGGAAAGACTAAAACAATATGGGAATGAATATCCATTAGATCTGTAAATGGGATCAGAGTAGACAAATCTGAATAACTTATGATAGATCAGTACAATCATGATTTCAATTAGGTATATGTAAACATGCCGAATAATGTTTCCATAGCAAAACAGTGTGTCAGTGCACTGAAGAGGACAGTGTTTCACTGTAAAAATGGTGTAAATCAGAATTTTCACGAATTAAAAAAAATATATCTATTACATGTACATGATAGAAACCTGTAATATTTTACACATTACAGGGTGCAGTTCTCATCTGGCGAGAGAAAGTAATTATTGCAATCCTCCATATTCACCACTAGATGTCAGTCTTTAGCCGCAGATAGCGTCCACATAGCTGGGACTGCCAGCTGCTGCAGCCCTCTCCCTGAGATGAGCAGACCTATGTCCAAAATAGAAAACCTTTAAATAAACCCCCAGTTTATCTGTTGTTGCG
Organism: Colistium nudipinnis; assembly: GCA_016785305.1. Classification (NCBI taxonomy): domain Eukaryota; kingdom Metazoa; phylum Chordata; class Actinopteri; order Pleuronectiformes; family Rhombosoleidae; genus Colistium; species Colistium nudipinnis. Next base: position 931,844 of record JAFBJU010000147.1, read on the forward strand.
ACACCATCCCATAAACAAAACCAGGAGTTTTGGAATGCTGAAGTTTTATCTCTTCTCGAGCTACAGCTATTAATGATAATAACAAGATTCACCCCCTAGGGAGGCTGGAGACAGGACCTGCAAGTGAAAGCAGAGGAGGCCCTACTGCTGCCGTGCATGTTTGAGTGGACCGGCACGGCCTGCTCGGCTGCTTGGCTGGCCGGTCGGGGATTGTGAAACTGCTGAAGTAGGCAGTAGGCACAGACACGGGGGGAGAGAGAGAGAGAGAGAGAGAAAGATATCTTGTCTAGTATCTCCTGTCAGCTTCATGTTTGGCCCCCTAAGCCCCCCCCCCCGTGTTCATTAATCAAACCTGGGCTCTGATTGGACCAGGAACCATCTCGCAGCAAAGCTCTTCCTGGCCTATGTGTTAAATGTTCTTCTGTTAATATCGAAAGGGCAAGTATACAGGGCGTGGACTTAGGTGCACAAACACAGTTCAGACAGTGTAGACATGTAGCAAAAAATGAACCAAAAAAGATAGTGAGGATAGCTGAACGCATGGATGGATCAATGGATGGAAGGAGTAATCTGGTGCACTGACTCATTCGGGGTCTGCCCCGCGTCCTCTATAAACACAGGAAGTGCCCTTCACTCTCATTGTTTTCACTGTCCTGACACCATAACTATTTACAAGTTCGCTGGATTAGTCATACTGTAGCCCCTGTGCTTTTCTCGAGCCAGAGGAGAAACCTAATCCGTGCCAGTGTTGAGATAACGAGAAAAGTGTTTATCAAACCAACCTGCAATTGGTTAGTTGGAACTGTTTCTGAGGGGCTTTTTAAAAAAAACTGTGGGTTGAATAATCTTAGATTTGTTTTGGGACAACACGTGAAAACCTTCTAGTTAAATGGTGGAACTTTTGTTCGTGATGAAAAGGCTTTATTTGGACTTGAGGACTCAGGATAAGCTTGCACAGTGCTCCAAAATAATAAAAAAAAAGAACAGTACTATAAACAGAACAATGAGGACAACATCACTTATTCTTGTTTTGGCTGAGACTTACGCAGTAAGTGCTGTCTTCACAAACATGCACTCAATCAATTCTTCTGACAGTCATCGCTTCAGTGAGTGTTTCGGGAAATCTTTCCCTCTGCATCTTACTCATTTACATTTTCACAAGGTGCTGAGTTAGTTCTGGAATTACGCATTTGAGGACTTTACATTTGTCCTCTTTGAACAAAGTGTAGGATAAAGACCAAAGACACCCACGCAGGGTTTCTAATAGTTCACTGTAGAGTAGTACCGAATACAATGTGTAAACACAGTTTTCAAGGAAAATCGTTGTGTTTATACCATTCTATTTCTGAATATGAAAAGATAGAAAGCAATGAAAGGAATTTATTAAATCAGCATCCAACTCTACAAACAACTGTGGCTGTAATGTACAAAGGATTCTCTCTCACCACACACACTGGGAGAGTGGGAGCAAAATGTATAATAATTAAGTTAATCTGTTCGTGAACGGGACACGGGGAGACAAAGAGAACATTTGGAGAGATGAATACTAATCCAGAGAGCAAAGAACGAGGTGACGGCAGGAAACGGAGAGAGATGGAATTGGGCAGCAGTGGGGCATTGAGGGTAAGGGGAGGTATGTGTGTATGTGGTTACAGGATCGCTGTGTGTTTTATGGTGACACATCCTCCGTGGCAGGCGTTCTGTCGTCCGGGGAGCTTTTGGCGGGAGCCAGGCTGGGATTAAAGGCTATGGGCTGTCCCACAAGTGGAATGCCTGCCGTGCGTGTGTGCGTGTGTACGTGTGTACGTGTGTGCGTGAGTGCGTGTGTCAACCCCCCCCCCCTCCTCACTGGCTGGTTGTAACTAGCCTGTCAAACTGTAGACTATGTTTCTTTGTGTTATAGTTCTGTGTACGTGTGTTGGATGAGTTAAAGGGGGCTAAGGGGTTGCAGAGGGCACATGCAGAGATGTAGAGGTCAATAGCAGGTCGATCCAAGGACACATTTTCCATCGTTAATGAAGGTGTGTGTGTGTGTGCGCGTGTGCGTGCGTGTGTGTGTGTGTGTCTGTGTGTAAACATTCATTATCTCTGGCAATTGATAACAGAGGAACTGTAATTATATATTTTTTCAATTGCATACATCCATGCTTTTGTTCCTCAATCAACTGGATTATTATTCTATATAAGGGAGTTGATTTGCTGTTGTTGAATCGGCTGCTCCACCATTTGCTATTTCTATCACCGGGGGTAGATGACGGGAGAACACATTTCCCCTTTGTTGTTTTGGTTACTCAATATGTGTCTCAGCTCCGTTGTACTACATGTATCATTATCCTTTTATGAAACCGTGTCCCCGTGGCAAAGACAACATGCTGAAAGCAAGGCTTATAGGGGAACAGTATAAATGCGGATGGTGTTCTTTTTCTATCATCATGACACTATGTAATTAGTTTATGATGGTTAAAATGTATTGCTATCGATTGAGATGCATCTATGGATTTGTAGTTAAAAAGATGGCAACATGTATAGTCTAAAAATGCTTCCATCTTTATTTAGAGGAGGGACAAAAATTGACAAGGATGGAAGCGAGGAGCAAGAGAACGCACAAATACTGTTCCAGAGATTTGGAGGGAGTTTGGGGAAGGATGAGGGAATTTAAAGGGATCAAGGGCTGTGGAAAGATACATGTATATCTTGAGTGATTGAGATGGTTGAGCAAAGATTCAGTAACAGTGGACTCATGTGGAGGAGTGTAGCGATGTGGCAAGGAGAGGGACGGGGAGAGGAGACGCAGGACCAAAAGGAAGAAGAAGAAGCCAGAGGGAGAAAGTGCAAAGGGGGAGGAAAGGAAGAGGAGTAGGAGGATGTATCGGTGTCTGAGGGCTGCTGGAGGATTACCGGGGGCTCTCTGAGGTCGGACCACTGACCTCGTAGCGTGTGCAGAACATAAACAGTGAGGAGACGACGCACCCAGGCAGATAATTAGCTCTCATTCATTTCAGATGCTGCCGGAGTGGGGGCAACTATGTAATCGCATGTGGGGGGGCGAAGCCGATAAACGCGTTCTGCGGGGACTGCACACAACTTTCTTTCTTTCTTTCTGTAACCCCCCCCTTTCTCTTCACTACACTCTGGCTAGATCAACAGAACTGTCGACTCCACACTAAAGTCTCGGCCTGGCCCAACTGACTGGCTGCGCCAACAGGGAGCTTATATTGGGGGTCTGTGTTTTCTTTGGTGTCGAAAGTAGTGTGTGTGTGTGTGTGCGTGCGTGCGTGTGAGAGGGAATGGATCAGCACAGAGATACAGACAGTGAGAGAGAGAAGGAGATTGCCAGGGTACCCATGGATTTCACAGTCTGCCTTACAAATCATGTCCACCCAGTTGACTTGTTTCACAAATTACCACCGATACCAACACCTGTGAAGGTATTTTAGTGAGACAGAGTGTGTGTGCGTGTGTGCGTGTGGGATTGTGTGTTTAATTTGGTCTTCTCAAGTGAGTGCAAGTGTAAAATTGTGTTGTTTGAAATGGAGAGGGTGTATCTGTGTCTGGATTTATGTGTGCATATGTTGTGTTGCATGTGCTGTGTGTTTGAGTGTGTGTGTGTGTGTGTGTGTGTGTTGGCAGCTGTGGGGATAAACCAATACTGATCCCTTGGTCGCCGCGTGCCTCCCAGGGGGAGGATGTTGATGTTGAGCTGGCTGTTTCTGCTGCATCACACACACACACACACACACACACACACAGACACCCACGCATGCGAGGAAACACACACTCATGCACACAAACGCACATACACACAGTGTTTGTTCTGTAAGTGTGAGGCCCCAGGGGGCTGGATCTCAGCCTCCTACCCTGTCTGCGATCTGTCATTTAACACTACAGAGCCCAGGCTAAAAAACAACCAGCCGCAGCCGCCAACTACCTCAGCAACCACACACATAAAACAAAGCCATCATAAATGCCCCATAGCAGGGGGTTTAACAATGAGACGTCTGACAGCAGTTTTCGGTCTCTCCGTTGGAAATGATCACGCTATTCCCTGTTTTCTAGCAGCAGAGAGAGCGGTTTCGCTGTTCGAAAAAAGAGCTCCCATTGGAAAACGCACAACATACCCATTGCAACATACCACATGTGCCCCCCCCCCCCCCCCCCCCCCCTCCCTCTGACCACAATGACAATCCACACTGTCCTCCCTCTGACCACAATGACAATCCTCTGAGTAAACAGTCATAGTCCTGAGCGGAAGAGCGACTAGCTCTGATTGTACAAGCCGAAGCGGCAAGGTCTGGAATTTATAGAGAGCAGATTGTGCCATGTGTCACAAATACAGAGTTGGCAGAGTGTGTGATGGTTCAGCGGCAGCTAGTGTCGGCAACAGAGCTCATCTAGTGTGTTGCCAGGTCAATTTTTGTTTTTCCAGGATCTTAGGTATAAATGCTGGATCACGAGTCTTTTGATGCAGGATCTGACAAACACAGAATCTAGGGCATAGAAACAGTGCACCGTGTACACTTTCTTTACCTGGACACTTCCTCCTCTTGACCAGACACTCCTTGATCTCTGAGATCTCAGGGCAGGGATTACCGAAGGGCGACGGGGACTGGAGGACCTGCCGAGTGCGGGTCTCCTGGCCCCGCTTGAAGCCACAGGTTCTGCCTGAGCGAGAACAGGGGCTCCACTCACTCCACTCACCCACCTCGCAGTGCACTGGCCGGTGGGGAAAAAACACAGAAAGAGAAGTCAGGCTGGGGAAGATCAATTTGAATATTGCTATGTTGACATGCTTTCTAAAGGTGGAAATTAAATTTTGAGCATAGTTGCAATTGATTTGCTGCATTACCGCATTTGCCGCAATTGATTACGCATCTTTGACAGAGCAATATATTTGGCTGACCTTGTGGCGTGCACTCCATTAGTTTGCCGTTGGGCTCGTAGTCCTCCGGACAGACATGGTGGCACCTCCCATTGAGCTGGTACAGGCCCGGCCGGCACTGCGTACACGTCTCACTGTTCACACATGACTCGCATTCCGCAGGGCACCCTGCGAAAATTTCCCAAAAAGTTCATGTATCTGTGAATGCTTGACACTTAACATAGGAGGTGAACAGTTCCCAACTTTTTCCATCCTGCTCCGATCATAAATGTGAAGTGCGGCCACTCACTGTGAACACACTCCCTCTGGGTGTCACTGCGGACCAGCCCGTCGGGGCAGCTCTCCTGGCACTTGCCCAGGTGAAGGTAGAAGCCTGCTCGGCAGCGTGTGCAGAAGTTCCTGTTGAAGCAGGAGTCGCACTCCAACCTGCACTCTTGACAGAGAAACACGGACCCACCGCCAGGGTTTATTTAAACCATACAAGTTATCGTGTGTGTCCTACGAGTTAAATATACACTGTGTCGCTGTGTGTGTGTGTGTATGTGTGTGTGTGTGTGAAAATGTTTGAATACATTCAGGAATATAGGTCACGGCCGGAAGACTTCGGCTGCGGCTGGTGATATATGATTTTGAGTAAAGCAACATTTTGATTTGATTTAAGGTCACCAAAAAGACACTACTTAAGGGGCTAAATATCCTCAGGTTTTTTTTTTATCCTTTATTTGCAGACATATGTAGACATAAAGTTATGTTAACATATGTTGCTTTTTAGGAAAAGTGGGCGGTGGGAGTACATACAATTTGACAATGTCTTGAGGCCAAGCTTATGCTTGTCATTTGGAAGTAAATCATGTCGTTTATTGGTCACATTTAACTCAAGACAAGTATGAGATACTTTTCTGGCCGTGTTTGATATTAGATTGGATTACACTGAATGTAATGCCCATCTGTTTAGTTGACAGGTGATTACTCTCGACTCTGGCCTCATTTTTAAACGTCTACATGCTCGGGCTTACTTGTGCAGGTGTTTCTCTCTGGCGAGCGCGTGCCGTAAAAGCCCGGAGGACAGGAAGTCATGCACACTCCGATCTGCTTCATCCCAATCCTCTCCAAATGCATGAAGAAGCGTGGCTTGCAGGACAGGCAGCCATTGTAGTCCGAGCAGGTCAGGCAGCCACCCTGCTGGCACCCTGAGCTCACACCAGAGATCTCTGTTGGCAGAAACAAGAGCGTGTGCATGTATGAATTAAAGAGTCCAAATGGCCTTAATGGTTACCCTGCTTAGACAACGTGTAGGACTTGACAGTATAGTTCTGGTAGCTTTTCATGGAAACCATAACTCATTTAGCACTAAATTAAACATTAAATGTGGTATTGTGTTACCAGTGGGCCAAATGTAGAGCCAAAATACCAATTTTTGGTTCTTCTCTTACAACGTTGTGTTCTCGTGTTGAGCTGCTAAAACTGTCACCATACTATCCCATGTACCTGTGGCACCATATGAGGCACCATGTTTTTTATAAAATACTAATATTTCTGCGCCAGTGATGGCACCCCTTCTTTTTGAACTGCTGCCTTTTTAAAGAATTCTCTTCAGTAAGCTTCGTACTTCCCGAGCGCTTGTGATTTTGTATCGAACCTATATCTATAGGTCAATTGGTACAGTACCCTGTAGATTTAAGTTGCTCGATCAGGTTCAGGAAGAAAATCCCTGACAAAAACACTGCACTTTTTATTTCAATTCATATTTGTGTCAAGTATTGGTTTTGTCATGTTTTTCAGTCGTAGTGGCAGGGGGGAAAACAGAGGCTGCTGTATCATGACAAGTTATACATTTAAATTGTCAAGTGTTTTATTACTTTTAAGAACTAATCACTCACTGTTTAGGCATAGTTATTGCACAGTGCTAATTACAGTTCACACCGCGTTTACAACTCTGTTTATGTACATAAGTTGGCTACTATAGTGTTTATATTATGGTGATATATTTTAGACTTGGTTTGTCCTCCCCAATCGACACTAACTTGTGAGATGATTCTCCAGACTTTGTCTTTCAGGGAGGAAGGCCCAAGTTACCTCTTTGAATCGTTTTGAACGTTGACAGCCTTGTCCCAGATATTTTTCCTATTTCCCAAGTAAAAGCAGTTGTTTTGGCTCATGATTGAAAACATAGTTATGTGAAGTCTGAATATTGTAAAAAAAATCCAAAGGTTGTAACACTCGAGACTTTCATGACCTACCTGCGTCAAAGAAAAATAAATATATTCTGTTTAATCACATGCAGGCACTCTCCTCTCATTGAAAATCTTGTATATCATATGCTGTGATTGCACTTGGCGGACATTAACATGAACAGAGAAGGCTGGGTGGTACAGTATGTACTGAAAACCACAATACCCAAATGACGGTGTCAAGCTTTTGTGTAATTTAGCTCCTGATCCTCATTTGACAATTACCGTCTCAGTCTTCTTCATGGAATATGTTTACCTCACCCGTTTGTTGTGCATGCCTTGATTTATTTAAATCGAGAGAGTGGCGGTTGACACTGAGACATTGTTTGGAAATTGTTTCAGTAGCTACATGTGGTCGACAAATCAAGAGCTACCCAAGTAAGCACCCAAGGAATGGGTTTTCCTCCCCGGCCGTGGCATTTGGTGGCAATGGCTTAAACTGGCTGGCTTTCCTTTTCCCCAATTCTGGAGTTTAGCATTCAGTTTGCTATAGATCATGGGCACTTTGTTTAAAATATCTCGACAATCTTTACAACTGTTGTCCATTTGCCCACATGTATTTCTGCCAAGCTGCACCGATTCACATAAGTCTTCAGACGCAGGAATTTGGCCTTGCCCTCGCACTTGCACCGACAAAACCTCAGTTGGACAGTGGTATCTTGCGTAACATACCAACAAAGTTGTCTATGAATAAACACAAACACATGCCAGCGCGCGCACAAACACAGAGATGGAGAAAATAGATGCGCACAACAGAATGGAAGTTGCAAAAAAAAAAAAAAGGCTCAAATTGTGAAATGCTTCCTCACTAAGATTCGATGAAATGACGTTGATGAATGATGTTTTGATTTATTTTTTTGCCTTTGCACTACACATATTCTATGTTTAGCCATATATCTGGAACTAACCCTGTCTTCCATGAAGATTTCCAATCTTCTTAAATGTTATAGAAAATGTACATAATTGCCACTGTTTGCATCCAGGCCTTCGTTTTGGGATGCATCATCACAAACAGGAAGCTCGGAGCTCGGGTTCTGTCTCTGCGTGGTCATTTTGCGCTGTTCACCGAATGGTCATTGACTCCCAACTCACTCACTCACCCCCTCTTTCATTCTGAAGTCTGTACTCATTTACCCCTTCACCCAACTAATCCTTCCATCCTCCCTGTTAGATATCGGCCTCCTCCTCGGAAGTTTAGATTCTTAGAAAACACTTGTCAATTAATGGGCACTGAGTTAGTCGGCATGGCACAGTGCTCCTCCCTGTAAAGCACGGACCAAAGCTTTGACTTCCTTAAACGGCATTGAATTAAGCATTCGAGCTGCCATTTCACTGAATCACACCAGTGGTTCAGTGTGCTGATATAACTTTTACTATTACCGGCTATTATGCACAGCTAATATATCTTATTCTCTTTTCTTAGCAGGTCTGTAGTCTGATTCATGTCATTGTTCTGCGAGTACGTGTTGTCTAATACCCTGTTCAACAGCAATAAGATCAACACTAAGCGCTTCCTTTCTGACCTAAACCACGTACAGTGAACAGTGTAACCCCAGAGCCCCGTTAAAAGTACATAATAAACACACAGTTAACCCCAGATGTTGCAGCTCTTTGCATTTTTTATTTTTATTTTTAAAGTCCACTCTGGTGGTCATGAGGGAACGAATGATGACAAAACAGTCTGGTCCAGACTACAGACCTGAGCTTTGTGATCAGAGGTAAAGAGAAAGTGGCAATACGTGAAGTTACAGCTCCAGCTGGCGAGGATTAAAAAAAAAAAAAAACATTACCCTGAAGGTCTATTATTGAAGATCACAGAGAGCGTGGTAGGTGATGCATGGAATCTTCCAGCTATCACTGCTCATCTCTAATAGACTTAGTCACAGCGCACATCTGGAGACCCTCGGTGATAAAGTATGCGTAGGAAGAATAGAAAAATACACTTTACTGATACTTATTTTATAGTCTCTTAGAAAAATGCTGGTCATAGTCCAAGGGATGACACATAATTTTGGAACACAGGGGGATACAGTGAATTAGATACATCTAGACTGCCCTTGTATTCACATTTAGGCTACTGTCAAATGCACATCCACTCAGATGTTTCTGACTGTCGTCCTGACGTCCGCCCCGCACTTTGGAATTAAAAAGCAGAAGAAACGTTTCCCCTTAAAACTACAAACTATTAAAAAGTAAGAACATTGAACCTCCATGGGAAATGAAGCTGGTAATATCCATTTAAACACAGATGAGCCCCGTGTGACCAGACTGTGTGTGTGTGTGTGTGTGTGTGTGCGCACGCACGTGCGTGTGCGTGTGCGTGTGGGAAGTCTGCTGCTCTGGCCGGTAGAGAGCGACGGGAACCAAGGTGCAGGCAGAACAATCAATGGAGACAATAAAAGTAACAGGAAAACAGATGGACTAATAATGGTGAAATGTGTGAATATATCATGGATGTGCCATAGTAGTTATTTGACTTTTGGGAGTGTGTTGAATTAAAATAAAGATTCAGCAACTTAATAAGTAGGTGTGCTTAAAACTCATAACTCATGAACTATGTTCAGCAGTAGGGTGGGTGAAAGTCATTTTTAATTTCTCTTTTTTTTATATCTATTTTTTTTTTTTTAAATCCAGGCGATCCTTATAACCGGCTACTAGAGTATACATTTTTAAACATGTTAAAATAATAGAGTAAAAAACAGATCAATAACACCTGCAATTATTTTCACCAGATTAAATTTGCCATGGGATGTTGATATCTAGAGGAACCATTTTGTGAATCAGGACATTTGTTACAAGTAATAATGTTACTCTTATTAATTATGAATCAAAGAACACAGTAAAAACTATAAAATTATTAGTTATAAGTGTGGTTCAGTTGGCCAACGTTTGGGGAATATAAACTACAAATAGTAAAAAAAAAAAAAGGAAAATCAAATATCATATAGACACCTGCAGCATGGTGCGCTTTACTTTACTTCACGTTATGCTGTATACTCACGTTTATGTGGCCGGTGCCTGGAGCTGCTGTGCTGCTGACAACCAGTGTAATCCATGCAGTGCAAGATGATGAAAACAAAGGAGATCAGTTGTAATTGCATAGTAGCCCAGAGATGAGACTCGTAAAGCCAATGTCAATGTTCACCAAAACTCTTGTTATATAAAGCTCCCGTTTTCTTCCCCCAGACGGTGGCAGAAGGTGCCGGATTGGTAATTCCTAGACCCAGCAGCACCCCCAGCTATGTGGTGATATGTGGTGATGATAGTGTACAGTAGCCCAATGATACCTGGGCCGCTGAGAATGTAACATCCTGGAGAGGGTCCTCATATGTGCCAAGAAAGCCAGACCGAGTCAGGGATCTGTTATCCTTGCTGTGATCAAGATCATTCCCCCCGAAAAGCCAAAAACACAAGAAACACCACAGCGCGCTCGATTTTCATCCGTCGCTCGCAGGAGAAATGAATCAAACATTAGTGATGATCAAAAAAAAATAATAATAATGAAATTGACCACACTCATAAAGTTAGAGATGTACATCCATTAGCGGGACTCCGAATTGACTCTCTCTCTCCTCGTGTTTCGCTGTGCAGATGCGCCGTGCGTCCCGGTGTGTGTCCGGATGCCTTAATGCGCCAGACGCGCGGAGGCTCCCGGCTTCATCTCAGCATCAGCTGAAGCAAAAAAAAAGGAAAAAAAAAAAAAAAAAAAAAAAAAAAAAAAAAAAAAAAAAAAAAAGAAAAGAAAAAAAAAAAAGAAAAAAAGTAAAACGTAAAGGCAATAATGGCACCCGTACGAATAACTGCAAAATCAATTTATAATTTCAATGTTTTTCAAATATTTCTTAGCTCTTTTGGCTGTCAAACACACACATCCTGTCTGGCTCGCAATAGGCAGCAGGCAACTGAACCAAAGTAAACCTCCGCAGTTTCTGCTTTGCGTGCGGGACCTATTCACTCCCCTCCTGTCGGCCCGCTGATGACTTCAGCTCTCTGCTGTGTCTCCGGCTCTCTCTCTCCCCTATGAGCTCTAAAGTTTATTTAGAGGGCAAGCCCCCTGCGTCAGAGAGCAGAGAGAGGGAGAACGAGAGAGAGAGGGGGGGGGGGGGGTTGGACGTATTTCAATGAGGGTTTGGTAGTGTGAAGTAACTTCATTCCCGTCGAGGTTCATGCTTCCATGTTATACTTGAAATGTGGATCAGAAACTGGATCTGTATGTATGGCCCTCTGATGTGACTGTCAATTGCCACAATTCACCCTTCACCATGTCGACCTCTTACTTTTCAGATGATTTTTTTTCTCCCATGTTTAAAGTTTTATTAATTTGGCAAAGAGCTCATAAAAATACACAATATACAACATTTGCATAAATACGTTCCAGTAGCCAGATGACTTCAATGCTGAGAGTGGATGTCAAATTGTCCCATTAGATTATTTCTCTCCTGCCCCCCAAACCCAAAACATTTTTGTGATTGAAAAGTGCTTATTTTCCAAATCAGCTCATATTCTGACAGAAATTCACATAATTTGATTTGGTAGCATGCCTTTTCTGGATTAGTTAGTTCGAACAATAATTACCTACAATAATTCTGCATATTTATTTTTAGTGGTGGAATCTGCAATATATACCTGAAGCTTTACATATGTTTTTTTTAAAGGTCAGACATTGAAAAAGGTTCTGATATTCAACTCCTATGGAATGATTTCTATTGTGCAAAAATGTTGACTGGAGTGAAGAGAGGAAATGTCCAAGTTTATAACAGCTGAACCAGCAGCATTTCTCCGTTTTACCTCTAGAGGGAGTTAGCTCCATAAAAGCTCAGGGGCATTGTCTTGACTGAATCCATGGATAGTAGTTGTCAGTAAGTTGACAGTGAGCAGTCAGTAAGTGATGAGAAATATAACTTGACCTTTTCCTGTTGATGATGATCAGCTGTTATTTACACGGTTATAATACAGCAGACAGAACAAAACAAATATCGCCAAAAAACGTAAAATACACATTTTAGAATTTAAATTGCATAAGGGGAGCATTCTGGACTTGTCTTATGGTTTAAGAATTATTTCACATCGACATAGCAGCGATTCCATGTTTCCATTTTTCATCAAAATCTCAGCATTCGGGGTTGGTAAATATTGCTAAATTTAGGGAATGAAACCCACCAGGTTTACTGAATTGCAGCCTCTGGAGATCACAGCAGAAAGCGAGGCCGAATCCTCATTTGTCTAACTAGTGTGTTGATGTTTAGGGGGGAACAGTATGCTCGAGTCCTGTGCCTCTCCTCGCCGTGGCTTCTGGTCCCACATCAGTCATTGTGCTGGCAAAAGCAATGCAAACACACTGTGGGCTCTTTCTTCATGAGAACACTTCCCTGTTTGTCCTGTACTACCTCAGAACCAAGTCGGTGACACACAACGGAGACTGACGCATTGTTTTAAAGCCCTTCACCGAGGAAGACCGATGAATCCAGAGTTTACCCTGGCTGTTTGGTGATGCGTTTTAGTTATGCGTTTGCTACTATTGTGGACCTTTACAGTGTCAAGTCACTTGATTTGTGTGAATGTGAAGTGATATGTGATACGTGTGTATATGTGTTGAGTTAATTACCTTGTTTTTGCCAAAAATAGGAAAAACACTAAAATACTATGATTAAATGTTATGAAAAATGATGGCATTTCCCTCTTCCTGCTCCCCTGTCCCAGCGGTTTGGTGTAAGGGATGTAGAAGAATAATGCTTGTCTTTGTGCCCCCGTCTGAACTAACCCCTACCATCCCCTGGGGGTAGGAGCATATATGTGTGTTTGTGTGCGTGTGCATGCGTGTGTGTGCATGTTTGGTTTTATATGAATGTGTGCGTGTGTGTCTGTGTGTGTATGTGTGTGGCACTGGGGTGCAGAAGGTTAAGGTCACTTGGTCAGTCCCTGTGACCGTCCAGTGAGAGAATCAGTCGACACCTGTAAATGAAGCCGGGCAGGTGCATACACCCTCCTGACTAAGGGTGGATGCACACTGCACCCCGCCCCAATGCCACATCAAGTCCTATTTTAGCCTTAATCTAATTTGGGCCTTGTTCTCACAGGGCATGTGAGTGTGGGCCACTTTTATTGCTGACACAAAGTTTTGCAAGACTCAACATTAACCCAAAATATATTTTTCCTACCAAAGAAATTCAAAATGATTTGACATGATATGAAAGAGAATATATTTTCATTTATATAGAAAACAAACATTTACCTTATGGGAGACTTGGTGATGAGTAAAAAAACAAAACACTGTGATTAAATCAACTACTCTGCTGCAAATATTGTTTACCCTAGTCTACTAATCTTACAGGTTTTCGATGACCATGGCAGAGAAGAAGAGGTGTCGAGTCAACAGTGTAAAAAAAAAAAAAATCAGCTTTTAACGTCCTGTTGGGCTATACTGATATGGCATTGAACAAACCCATTTACCTTGACCTCCTCATGGAAATCATGCCCTTGGTACTCCACGGCATCGGAGTAGCGAACGTATCACTACCACACAAGGCTCATCTATTAGCTTCGAATATTCATTCCCGGGCGTATGACTCATAAAATTCCCAGATGACAGTGACAATGTTGATCCACTGTCCTGTCATCAGCTTATGAATTAGGCCGGGCTCTGTGTGGACAGCAATTGATAGCGCATGCCTCACTGGGGTCTGTGAAAACATAGTGGCTCAGTCTGTGGCCTTATGAGATTTTTTTTATTTTTTTTTTGACATTGCATCTATCAAAGCTACAAATATCCCAGTGGCCATCCTGTGCATTCTCTCGGCATGAAGCAAGCAGAGAGAGATCATGAAGGGGCAGCAGTGGGTATACAAAGGTATGACAATCTATGTGCACACACACACACACACATTAATACAGGATGTAGGAAGTTCCAAGAGACAATTATTGACTCTGGAAATGTTTTAAAAATACACAACCAGATAGGATTAGATTGATATAAATAAGGCCAAGACAGGTGCGTTTGTCAGAAGGTGGGACAACCTTAAATGTGTGTGTGTGTGTGTGTGTGTGTGTGTGTGTGTGTGTGTGTGCGCGTGTGTGCGTGTGTGCGTGCGTGCGTGCGTGCGTGCGTGCGTGCGTGCGTGCGTGCGTGCGTGCGTGCGTGCGTGCGTGCGTGCGTGCGTGCGTGCGTGCGTGCGTGCGTGCGTGCGTGCGTGCGTGCGTGCGTGCGTGCGTGCGTGCGTGCGTGCGTGCGTGCGTGCGTGCGTGCGTGCGTGCGTGCGTGCGTGCGTGCGTGCGTGCGTGCGTGCGTGCGTGCGTGCGTGCGTGCGTGCGTGCGTGCGTGCGTGCGTGCGTGCGTGCGTGCGTGCGTGCGTGCGTGCGTGCGTGCGTGCGTGCGTGCGTGCGTGCGTGCGTGCGTGCGTGCGTGCGTGCGTGCGTGCGTGCGTGCGTGCGTGCGTGCGTGCGTGCGTGCGTGCGTGCGTGCGTGCGTGCGTGCGTGCGTGCGTGCGTGCGTGCGTGCGTGCGTGCGTGCGTGCGTGCGTGCGTGCGTGCGTGCGTGCGTGCGTGCGTGCGTGCGTGCGTGCGTGCGTGCGTGCGTGCGTGCGTGCGTGCGTGCGTGCGTGCGTGCGTGCGTGCGTGCGTGCGTGCGTGCGTGCGTGCGTGCGTGCGTGCGTGCGTGCGTGCGTGCGTGCGTGCGTGCGTGCGTGCGTGCGTGCGTGCGTGCGTGCGTGCGTGCGTGCGTGCGTGCGTGCGTGCGTGCGTGCGTGCGTGCGTGCGTGCGTGCGTGCGTGCGTGCGTGCGTGCGTGCGTGCGTGCGTGCGTGCGTGCGTGCGTGCGTGCGTGCGTGCGTGCGTGCGTGCGTGCGTGCGTGCGTGCGTGCGTGCGTGCGTGCGTGCGTGCGTGCGTGCGTGCGTGCGTGCGTGCGTGCGTGCGTGCGTGCGTGCGTGCGTGCGTGCGTGCGTGCGTGCGTGCGTGCGTGCGTGCGTGCGTGCGTGCGTGCGTGCGTGCGTGCGTGCGTGCGTGCGTGTTGGGATGATTGAGGGGATCATTTTGTAGTAAGAGGGATTGAGAAGGTAGTCAAGGACAAATAATCACTCTGAGCAAGAGCTGTCAGCTGTACACACACAGAAAGCAGGTCAGAGTTTTGCATGAAGAAGGTCGAAACCTGACTGTGCGTACGTGCGTGTGAGATGTGAAGAATGGCAAATTAATGCTGATTCCCAAATTGACTTGCATTTCCCCTCAGATAAGGATTATAGATTATGGACTGCAAATGGTGCTCACACTAACCTTTTGATTCATGAGGATCTTCTCATATATGTTAGGATAACATTTTCTGGATGGTTCGTTTACAGATGAATAAATGGGTGCGTACTTCATGTGGATGTGAATGTGCTGAAGTTTAGGTGTCTTTTACCATGAAAGTGACCTCAGGAGGAATCCCCTAAACAGGCCTGACTAATTCGACCATGAGCGTGGCATTAACTACACATTCCTTCCGAAGTGGCGTCTCAACCCCCGCCCCCCCACCCCTTGACAGCAACCCTTTAAATAAACTGAGCGTCCACCTCTCTCTGAGGCTGACCCTCGGTGCGACCTCAATTGATGTATTTCCGCTTCTTTTAGCCTCTCTTTGAAAAACGTGACTGCCCAGTGAATTGTCAAAGTGCCTAGTTTGACAGGAGGGGGGGGGCTGATTTTAGATTAGAGGAAAAGTCAGTGAGCAAAGCCAGCCACTTTTTGACAAGAGTGAGAAAGTTTTCTGTACTCTTTTCCTCTCTTACCACTTTCTTATGAAGCCGCGGAACCACAATGACAGCATACCGGGGATCAAAAGCTGCTACCTAGGAAATGTTAATCATCAGCACAAACTATCTCCCCCCACCCCACCCATCAGTTGTTGCTGGGCAACAGGTGAGGCAAAACCCAGGTATTCCCTGTGTGTGTGTGTGTGTGTGTGTGTGTGTGTGTGTGTGTGTGTGTGCGCGCGGAGGGAGTGCGGATCAGTATGTGTGTATAGAAGGGCCTTGGGATTTATTTTATTAATCTTCACGGGGAGTCCCTTTCTCCATGATAAAACCCTTTCTGTCCAGCGGGCGGCCGGTCTGCCCTCCACTGTTGCCCTGTCATCATTCAGCTTGGTGGGGATCTATGTCAGGCATCCAACTCAGAGAGAGCTTGTGCGAGGGCAGTTGTGGGTATGTGTTTGGGATGCGGAGCGCTGTAGTCAGTGAGGAGACCCTGAAAAGCTGTAGTTTAACATGCAAACGCTGTGAATGATTTTTGTTGACTTTCTACCGAACACATATGGTCCAGGAACAGTCCTCGAGAAAGCTTTGAGATTACTCGCTTGAGAAAGTTGAAAGAAGGCAGATGGCTTGAGCTTTATTTTTCTAGTGAACAATTTCCTCTCACTCTGAGGGGTCCTAATGGAAAGAGTCTGAATTAAAACATGTGTGAAAGTACAATTCAGCCCCTCGCTTCTCACCCAGGCAGAACAACCCCGGCGAACCGCACTGCAAAGAGAATTTGTATTTTGATGAAGCAAATTAATGCGGACATTTTTCCGCCCAGCGAAAAAATTAGGACCCTTTCCCCCTTCCAGCAAAGCTCAGTGTTGGCCACATCTGTTTTGCTGGAGTTACCAGTGGCTAATGTTGGGTTATTGATTTCAGGAACTGTTGAGACAGTGTGGTTTTAACAGTCAACAAATAGCTTCTCGGATGTTCCAAACATTAAGACATTGGAGTGTTGCCTCGCTTTTCTCAAATGCACCACATTATGTCCCAGCGGAGCACTTGGAACACTTCTGACAATTTGGCCCTGTGTGTTGCCCATTTCAAGAAGGTTTTGAGTTGGTTCCAAGGTACTGTTACAAAACAAATGTAATTGATAAAATAAAATCCAAAATGGTATCATTTGACACATAGGAAGTTACTCTTTAATATTGAGCCAAAAAACGTATGCTATCAATTTTGCAAACAAAATTCAGACTTTAATAAGGTATCTATTTTGACATTGTACTGGACGTAGTGTCCAAATCCACTTCTGCTGGGAAAAAAAAGTGCTGTGCCAGGCACACGGTTCAAAAGAGTTGAATTAAGACTGCTATAATTCATCATGGGTATGTTTTTGGTGAAACATGCAATAAACCAATTAGTGGCATCTCCCATTCCCTTTAAAAGCCAGGTGCACTTGCGTCTTGGCAGCTTGCTATTATAAGGGAAGATTTGCCAGGTAGTAATAGGGAACACTTTACGAAAAGGAATTGGATCTGCCCTGGCACAGAGGAAAAGCATATGGGTAATCCGTATGCATGTTTTGAATTGTGGCTACCTTTGTTTCTCAACACAACGCACAACTGATAGAAATACCATCAGACAAATCGGACAATTTATCATGAGGGGAACAGTTAATGTGGGCATTGCAGTGTACAAAAAAATATAGTATTTTCAGATATCACACAACCAATTGCGCCAAGTCCCTAATTTTTATGACAGAACCACCATCAATAATCTGTCACAGCTCTGATTTAGATTAATGAGCGTCACACAGCACTGTAGTAACCAACAAAAGAGAAATAATCTCCACTAAAAGGCCGGAGGCTAGAAAAATTAACAAGTGTCGATGAATCTCACACAAGCAATCCATTTCATGACTTGAAAACCAGTCATATAAAAATACCCATGGCCCATAAAACAGTGGGATTCAACAGTTGGTGTTTTCATAATTAGAGCCAAAGCCCATTCTTGCTAATGACCGGAGTGGGAGTGTTTGGCAGGGACAGTACACGTGTACTTCATGCAGGGTAAATCCAAAGGACCTGCAACGGCTGTAGAAAATGAAATCAAGTGAAATAAAATAATAAAAGCAACAACCGGGAGGCAAAATTATGAGCATGAGGGAGGGTACACTGTTTCTGAATGTACAAGTTGTTAAGCCAAACCTCTAAGTGCTGAGCTCATGGACCAACTCAAGCAAGGTTTACAAGTCCTGGAGCGGTAAGTTTCCTTGCGGATATATACAGAGAAGTGTGGCCATACAGTATATTAGGTTACATTCATCTGTTCCATTGATACAGTATGATATAAAACACTGTATATTATATGTTCTTGTAATGTAGTAAATGTCCAGCTTTTATTCGCATATAAGTATGAAAAGTATCATTAGTGTTGTATTTGTTATCTGAGAATATTTATATTAACATAAGTAACGCTTAAAAAACAGCATTGTAGCCCCATCAAAAAACGTCAACCTGTAATAACAAGTTGGAACGTCTTTTTGAGCCCACTTGAAACATGTTAAGGTTTTTAACTTCAGCAATATGAACCATAATTAGGGTGAAATAAAAGTCTTTGATGATCCGATTTTAATCATGTTTCAAATAATACTAATAATTGCTAAAACAGGATGAAATCATATCCCCTGAGCGGAGTTCAAATATACCTATCGTGTTAAGCCACCGGGTGCCAGAGAGTTGCTGGACAGCACACGTGCACCACGTATGTGGAGCACATGAGGCCCATAAAACATGACTGATCCTGCATGCGACCAAGAGAGCTGAATACAGCGGCTGTTTATAGCCAGTGATAATGGCCTCCGTGTAAACGCAACAATTGGGTAATTGCGCGAGTGCGTCTGTGATATTGGGAGACGATTTTTTTTTTAAACAAGGGGCATGATGCAAACGTCGGCTAGAACATTACTTTCACTACAAGCACAAGAATATTTGCTTGTAATTTAGCAACTAAAATGACATTTATTTCCAGTGAAATGTTGGTGTCATGGTTACATCTTTCTTGCCGTACACTTTATGTGTAACATTTTTGCTGCCCCAGTATCATACATATACGACTTATGAGGGAAGGGTAGCGAAATAGAGGTTGGCGTGGTTTATGTAATTGCTGCAGGAAATTTCTTTTGAAAGCACTTTTCTCTGTGCAAAAAAGGAATCTGCTTCAAATGATAACTATGAGACCTTTGAGACCAATGCTTCTTGTTCTGTTGTGTCATTAGTGTTGTAAAATCAATTAATCCATATTAACATTTGAATTCCTGATCTTCTACAGGATCTATGACTGGAACTCAGTTACTCAAAAGTCAAAAATCTGTTTTTTGTCTTTGCCATTTGTACTCCTTTCCATGTGCAAGATTAATTTCACAACCTAGAAAACAAAAACTCATCTTCCCTAGTTTCAATTATTTTATTGTTGTAGTCACATGACTTGAGGACCGAGTAGAGTCACGCTATGAGGTTCCCATCACAGTCCGTTCCAAATGGCACGGAGTGAGGCTTTTATTTTGTTGAACATTTTGATGAAAATATTATATTCTGCCAGAGGTGAATCATTACCTTGCTGATTGGTAATACAATCATACATGGGGGTTCGTCAGTGCTATGTTATGATTCGGTTGTTTTGAATGCCTGTGCAACGTTGTGCTTAAACTGCAATTCAGAGCTTGAATCTGATTTTGTGCAGTCCCTAAATAACCTGATGTATTTTAATAAGCCTGGTATACAGAATGAGAACAAATTGACTTTGGATCGACCCGGTTTTAAGCGTTCAGCGAAGCCTTGGCATACACCAAGCTTTCAGTCAATCAAGATTTTTTTTAATCGCAGGCCCTGTCCTCAGAGGAACTCTCATCTCGGTCAAAGGGCAAACTTCTCTGGACATAGACATGCGACCAAGGATTGGCTGTTGGGAAGGACTAATGCAGTGCAGATTTGAGAGCGCTGAGGGAGTGTGGTTGGATGCGAGCGATATGAGCAGGTTTGTTGTATTTGGACGATTTGTTTGGCAGGAGATATTCCCATCCTTGATCATGACTGAAATTAGTTGGCTCTGATGGTTCGAACCAGGAAATACCACTTACCTTACATTTAATGCACTGCTCTGTGTGTGTCGAGGGGGGTGTGTGTGTGTGTGTGTCATACTTATACATCCCTCTAAACACACGTACTGTTGACCTTCGTAAAATAAGAAGTGGTAAGGTAGCCAAGGCCAGTGGATTTTGGTCTTTTGGGTACACGCACGCACGCACGCACACACAGACACACACACACACACACACACACACACACACACACACACACACACACACACACACACACACATGGGAAGCATGCCTCAGGAGATAAAGCTTCTTATAATCAGAAGGTCCTTGGTGCTTTTCCAGAGAAAGCAAAAAAACTAAACGCCTAACTGGTCTTGGAGCTGTATAATTATTCTAAGAACGTATGTATGTGTGTGTGTGTGTGTGTGTGTGTGTGAATCAGTGATTTCAGTGAATTATAATAACATTTATGCAAATATACTATCATAGTAAAAAGACAAATTGTGTCTCTAATTTTACTATTATTTTGCAGTGCAGGGTTCATGGTTTTCTTCAGTCTCAGTTGAATTGCAGTGACTTCATCTAGAATGATCTGTCCTGGGAATCATTCTTTTACCTTGTCCTCTGTGTTCTCCATTTGCCATTTAACCCTATCCTTTTTTTTCTCAAAACGGAATAGTATTCTGTGGCTAATCAATCAATCTATCATTAAGTAGAAGGAATTTGCTGAACAAATTGCTGCCCGCAGCTGGGGCTGACACTGAATTAGTTGATTCATGTGTTATAAGGTGTTAAATCAAAGTTATGAGGCTATAACCATTTTTTAGAAGACAAGACTAGGTCTCAATTCCCCACTGCTGTTGTCTCGTACATATTTGGTCCTGGGAGATAAAAAAAAAATGTCTCCACCAAGAAGAATTGATGGTCTGTGCGCACCTTTGCCTTCATAACTGCTTTTTAAAAAGCAATAAGTGCGAAATTATATCAACTACATCACAAGTAGCCAATATTTGGCCTCAGAGATGACAAAACAAACCACCTGGCTGTTGAGAAAAGGTTGGATACGCAAAAAATGCCGGATGCAATGTGTTATTTTAGTTGTGAAATACTTGCACATTGGACTCTTGGAATTTAATAGACAATAAACCATTTGGAGCATTTATGTCATAAAAAGTAGTTAATATCCAGGCTGTTTACATTAGTCCACAAATTGTGAATCATTTTGAATCCCACAACCACAACTTATAATACAATATTTAATCAAAGACACACGCAGAGGGAGAGGGAAAGTGTGGGAGATGAGAAAGAGAAGAGGAATGCAAGAAGAGAGAGACCGAGAGAGAGAGGGGGGGGTGGTCTGAGGAAAGATGAAACAGCAATGTGTTTGTGAATAAATCAAACATCCACAACATGTGTGCCAACTTGTGTGATGACAACAGCGCAAGTCACACAGCAACTCACTTAAGTTGACTTATTAGAGAGGAGACATATCGGAGAGATATGCAACTGCAGAGCAGATTCCACAAAGCCCAACCCCACTGGATAAAAATCTGAAAGGCAACTAGCCATAAAGATAGATACTCTCCCTCAGTATGCAGTATAAGGAGTTGTCTTCCAGCTATTTAATCAGAGTTTTTTTTATTTTTATCGCTGGTAGTTAAGTAAGGGAGATTTATGGGTGTGTGGAGAGGTGTTGCATGAGAACAGAAAAACATAGCCTTGCTGAACCCGGCGTAAAGCAGAGCGGTGTGGCTGAGACAGGCAGGCTTAGGTCGAGCTTTACACTTTTCTCCGAATCTCGTTCTCTCCATCAAGCTATCCCGTATCTATTTCTGTGTATATTTATCACCTGGCCCGTCACTTACAGCTGTATCATAACAACTTGGGACAGGAACATTATGCCATGAATTTGATCCCCAACACCTTACGGCTATGCAGACAAGTCTGTGTGGCTTCTCATGTGCATACACACAACTTACACGCAGTAAAATGTGCCTGGAGCGGTAACGTAGCAACACATTCCAGTTTTGTTTTCATCAGCAACTGAGTAAACAAATATGCTGAACACTGCTTTAGTGATGGCCCATGTGTACGCACGCATGTGCCCTCCACACACATGTTAAATGATACTTGGATACAGCTCTGACTTTCGAAAATGTCAAATTTATAGAAATGGAATGACAACTTTCTTACAAATCTTTCCACTGCTTTCTAGTAATTTTAAGAAATCCTTATCCGCACATTGTGACATTTTTGTGGTCATTTTAACATCTTGTCATAGGCTCCTATGGTCACTCGCACCCACAGAAATTTTGCAAGTTGAATCTAGATTTATTGGAGAAGTTGGGTTAAAAGCACATTCTGAGATTTATTATGTCCTGATGGCCGTTGTTGTAATGACTCATATTCATCATCATTTGTGTAACAGTAAATACATAGTTGTGTCACAATTATCAGACTGTGCACTAATATGCCGAAGACAAATAGCCATCTCTGGTTTGGTTAGCCTCAGTCTTTTTCAGGTTTTTCAGGAGGGTTAAGATTATTTTAAAATCGGCACGGAATAACTCTTAGGTTATGAAATATAACATCTGGGGAAAGAGAGGGGTATTGGCTGAATACCACAGGGTTAATGTTTAACATTATCTTTATGGCACCAAACCATATTGAAGGACTCATAACTGAGAGCGAACTCCAAATCTGCAATGTGAGCACACTATTGTAAATTGCATTATCTTTTAAGCAGGGGTGGCTGGCTAATAAGGGGCGATAGTACACCGCCCTCCTTGGGCCACACACAAAAAAAGTCTGAATATCATCGTCCAATCTGATTGGACCAATTTGGACTCTGAGACCCTGAGGGGTGTTACTCGAGATCAAAATCGCCACAAGGAGCTCCCATAGACTGTAAAATGTGTTTTTTTTTTTCACGCTGCAGACTCTGCAATGCAATTTCAATGAGTTCCGGGAGGGCGAGCACGAACTTGCCGTGCGGTGCTTAGGTCATAGACATGTACGTGAAATGATGCAGTCACGTCAGTCACGTTCTCCTTGGACGATCCCGGAATTGCACATTCATTGTAGAGTAAAAAAGGAAGATTGTATTTAAGATATTCACTATGAACTTGTTTGAACGTCCACATTTGACAGTACAATGTGACATTGTCGCGTTAGCTATCTGCCTATGTTTAATTTGCCAAGATGTAAGGAAATGTAATTATTTTACCTTTAAGTAAATGCATTTGGGATACTTGTAACCGACAGTTTTCATGAAATACAAAAATGTTCGATGTTCACTTTCATGTATGTTTGTGTGAATGAGTTTCATGAATGCTGCTTCCGCGCCACGTCCCATGTCACGCAAATGTGCGAACTTGATCAATGCTTTGTTAAAATCTATTTTAAAACATGTGGGCTCCTGTGTGTGCGCCTGCATTTGGAAAAGAGAGAGGTAGAGTTGTGCGACTGCGAATGAGATTTGTTGGCTTGGAACGCGATTGGCCCCAGGGTGCAAAGGGAATCTCTGCTCTGAGGACTTATAAACACGTCAGCGTGGGGCAGCCTGTGTGTGTTCCAGCACGCTGTGCTTTGTTTACACACCTACAGAGACACACTCCCTTTGCCCCGCTCATGCCCTAAGAGAAACATACACACCCAAAACTCACACACATTACAAGACAGACGCATCTACAGAAATGTTCGGAGTTGTCTGAGCAAAAAAATCCAAAACAAACTCCTCAATTCCGCCAAGCAACTGCTGATTCATTCCACAACGGGGATGCACTTTTTTTTTCTGTTGATCATTTATCTGATTTTCTATCAATTGCTTTCATAAATCGACACACATGATTAAACAAATATATATACAGTATAGATACAATTCTGGGCTGACAAATAAGAAAACGTTATTTGAATTGGGACAACACAGCACGACATTTATAGTTATTGCATAATCAGGAGTAACAGTCAGGTACACAGAAACTCATTTTTCCCCTCCCTTTGACTTGTCGAAAAAAGATGCTGTGGCAGTCTCCCTTTATCTGGCTTCCAACCCTCTTCTCCTCTCCCGTCCCATCCCACTCTCCCCTCCTTTTTTCTCTCAGTCACGGCTCATTGGAAGACAAACATCCTGACCCTCCACGCACCCCCGCCACCCCCCCTGCCCCCTCCCCCCTCGGCCCATCTATAAACTATCCCTCACTCTATTCCTCCCTCTTATCCCTTCATCCTTCTCTCCCTCCCTGCCAGCTTAGCTTGTAACCATATCCTACCTGCAGCGTATCCTTTACATGCATTCATCAACGTCAGCCATTTAGACAAGCTCTGAGAAGGCATGACAAAAAACAATACAACACTAAATTGGTGGGAGCGGGAGAGAGAGAGCGAAAGAAGGAGAGAGTTGCTGCGTGGTTGCTGGTGTGATGTGAAACGGAGGTGTCCAGGAGATAAGGCATGCATGGAATCAATAGTATGGACCCCTTGCTGAGCTTGGGAAGCACCGATGACAGGACGACTCCGGGACTTTTTTTTTATTACCATTTTAGAATCCAGTAAACAAATTTGTCACAAAGTGTGTGGTTTATCTGCTGGTTGCCAAGGGATTGTATTGCACTGCATACAGTGGTCAGGAAAACAGCAAAAGACATGTTGTGCACTAATATTCTGATATGGATACAGCTTGTGTAAATAAATGGACCCTTGTTATTTGCGCATAATTATGTATATATATATATATGTTGGGCGCCAAAAGATAGGGGCCAGTCAGCGAGGCTAAGAGTGGATGTCAAGTCAATTGAAATTTTCCAACTTTGTGTCAATGCTTCTGCTCGAAGTATGTATCTAAACTTTCTGATACAGACAGATGACTTGGTGGTGGTGGAGTGGTGGTTCAGATATTTCATACACTTAAAGGACAAGAACAATGTAATGTTTTGCCTCTTTCTTATTTTAAAAATGAATCAGCCTCCATGTGTTTGGTGGTTCGAAATCGTGCCTCACGGCAAGAAATGTCTGGGTTCAAGACCCTGCTATAAACTTGCAACTTGTCCAGGGTGTGCCCTGCCATCGCCCCTAGACAGCTGGGATTGGCTCCAGCAACCCCTGCGAACCAATTAGAAGACAGATAATGTGTGTGTGTGTGTTTGCATAGAAGGGTTGATTTCGTTTATTGTTGGCAAACATAAGGCCCATGGGCTCTATCACAAGTGTGATGCCACCGCCAGTCAACCACCATGTCCTCTTACTTCCTGAGTCAGTTCCACATTGATGCTAAGCACAGCACCAGGGGCAATCCTCCATGCTGGCTGATTCTCGCCCTGTAGGGAAATGTCAATCAAACTAAGGCAGATAACACAGGGAATGCTCACCTGAACCGTGTGTTTGGGTGCAACCGAAAGATGGTTCCAAGCCTTGCTTTCCCAGTGCTGTGGGTTTGCTTAAATGATTAGTTGAAATTGAAGTGGGACAGCGGAAAATATGAGCACAGATAAGCCGGGTAGCCAGGGAATGGTAAGAATCAGAAGGATATTAAATAGACTTTGGTGAACGAGTAGACAGTCTAAATACTCTTGTCTGGAGGGAGGCTTGTCTCAGAGTAGGTAATCCTCTGTGAATTGTTTTTCTCCTCCGTGATTAAAAGCAGTAATTTCCTCACCAATGGGATAATAGCATAGGAATAAAACCAAACAACATCCCCATTCATTCATGCTGGATTTGAACAAAAGCACGCTTCATGCTATTTACCCCGTGGAGAGTGCACGAGGTGTTTTGTATGACAGGTCCTTCCAGTTTTGACACAACTTTTCTAAAAGTATTTTTTTTCTTTTAAAGCCATATTTTTCCCAGCAGTCGTTGGTTGGATGGCTTGAGAATAGGATCAAAAGTTGGTGAATGATGTTTTTGTTTCCTATGTGTCTTTCTCCGGATGGACTGTGGCTCTTTGAAGTCTACGGTCTTCATCGTCGAGCAGAGTGTGCCGAGCAAAGAGAAGCTCTCTGGAGGAAAGCGTCCTGCTTTCATCTTTCGCCTCCAGCCCGTCATTTGCACATGGGTTGCTTGTGACAGGAGGGCTTGAGACTGCTCGAGTCACAGAATGAAGTCGGTGTGAAAGTTGTGCACATGTCTTTGATAGCACAGAGAACAATGAGAAGTTGGCGGGGAAAGAAACTGCTGGGAAAAGATGGTTTATTCCTCAGAGGATTCGCTTTTTGTGACCAAGGAGCCCAAAATAGAGGAAGAGTTACACTATTGTGTATTTTATTTGACCTGACACAGAGCCATGTAGACGAGAGGATTGGTTGGCTTTACATTCTTTTGAATAAACTGTGTGAGCTTATTGTTAATGCATTTTTGAATGGGTCTGGAACCTCTCATTGAATTGTTCAGGTGTTATCAACAATCGAGATAACGGCAACAACCAACCCGGCAAAGACATACGATGTTGCTGATTGGCATAATTCCAAGCTTCCGAGCGTCTCCGGCATGCACCAGATTGCCCGGCATATCAACTACAGTTGCACCCCCCGAATAATACTCACCAGGCTTCTGGAATCACATTTTTTCATGAAAGCACGAAATTCATCGTGCCATTTTTTTTATTTGAAGATATCGGAAGGAAATAGTTATCTTTATTCTAATATTTATTATTTTTATATATTTTTTTAAATATAGACCACAGTGAAACCGCTACTGTACTGACTGGAATCTCCACATACAAAGCATGTGTCTTATGTGTATGATTGTTTGCATGTGTGTTATATGCTGCCAGCACTGTGAGAGCAAATTGGAATTTTCTAAATGTTTCTTAACTTTGACACTCACACGCACGCACGCACACACACTTAACTCTTCACAACTCATATTCAAATGTTAGCCTTTTGTTGACTCTTTTTTGTCATTGGGTCTTTTACTGTTGCGGCTGTAAGCTGGGGGCAATTCACAGGCATATAAAATGCAATTCCAATTAAAACTGAGGTTCAGTGCATTTATGTTAGTAAAGCACTGCAGGTAATGGTATGGTTTCCTCATTACCCAGCAACATTAGATCAACATTCACACAAACAAGACACTTTCCCCCTCTACGTGCAATCTATCAAACATGGAAGACTTTGCACTGACTGTGGATTACTGCCTCAGCAAATCCTACTCACACCTGTGCGAATGTAGGGCTGGGGTCACAATCATTAGTTACACACTTATTACTAATTTTATATTATTAATGTTAACGCTTATTTGATTAATCTAGCCGTCATTCTCTTAGTTCTGTTTCACTCAACCTACCACAATCATTACCACTTATTACTTTTATATACTTTATTGAATGTTTAATGTTTACTTTTCATTTAATGTTTAATGTCTACTGCACCAACGCACCAAAAAGATTTCCTTGTAACGTTATCATTACTCGGCAATAAAGACAATTCTGATTCTGATTCTGATATGAGAGATTTTGTGAACGTATGTCTATGATGAAGATGATGAAGAACCCCATGCCAAAGGAGGAGTAACCACAGACTTAGACTGCAGGATATTTACAGTTACAGATTGGTTGGGAATAACAGAATAGATAACAAAAATTATCATTTAATAAAGTTGTCATTGTTTCCATCTTGATGAGTAATTGCAGTGAGTAAGAATGGGAGAATGTGTTATTGGCTGTATTCTCTGTCTGCTTCTGTTGGCAGCCAACATTTCTGGAAAATGGCGATGCTATCTGCATCCATGTGCTGCAATCACGACCAGGAAAGTCCCAGAAATATTTTGGGACTCTTGTTAGTTCATGCTGTGTTTCACTCTTGTCACTATTAATTATTATATATACACCAACAATCATATCCAATCAGTTCCTTGTTTATTCAATGTACTCAGACAGGATATAATGGCTAGAGGGACTACATTTACTTTGATTAAATCACTTAAAAAAAATGTTTTGCCTTGACCCTGCTTTTCTATCTTCCCTTCAAATGAAGGCCAAATTAAGTATTGGCTTATTCAGGATGCAACTGTTTATTTATTTTATCATTTTGTATAAACACGAAGCTTAAATATTTTGTAAAACAAAAGGCAATTGATTCTCTCAAAAACCATGCGAGGACCATGATCAAAAAAGAATGAGTTTAATGGGAACTTAGTGCTCAGCTAATTTAGGAAATCTTGTACATCCAGGTAACTTTAGATGATTGAAACAAGGCCCCAAGCACCGTGCAAGTAACAGTTAACATCCTTGCATCGACCCTGTACATGCTTCACTGATGATTTGGAGGACTCCCCTATGAGAGGAGGGAGAGTGGAAAGAGGAGAGAGGGGGGTGCAAAAGATATGCCCATGCCCTTAAGCCTGTTTGTTTCCGTCTGTGTTGAAAGACTATCCTTTCATCTCTAATCGCATACTGGTGTCTGTCGTCGCACAAGGGGAAACTACCTCAGCTTCATCTTGCAGTTTTCCTGGGACCAAGTGGTCTGACTGATAACGCCTTCAAAAATCTCTGCCCGCGCTGAGATGTCCGCAGAGCTGTGCTTAGGTCAGGCACGAGATTGGGGTCAAAAAGCACATGAGATTTTTCTTTTCTTAAAGTTCTCTCCGGGTACTCCGGCTTCCTCCCACAGTGCAAAGGCTTTTGGGTTAATTGGTGATTCTAAATTGTCCACTGTCCCATAGACTGCTGGGATTGGCTCCAGCAACCCCCGCGACCCAAGCGGTTACAGATATGTCTGTGTGTATGTCCGTGCCATTTATATAGCCTTACTGATGGATATGATTGCCCAAATTAATATTAATTTAGTATCTACCGATACCATTGATGATTTATTGGTGCTTACACTTAATTATCATGGTTAAAAATTCATTCAACTTTTTTCTAAATAAATAAATATGGATTAAACAAATCTTTCTTGAACTGTATTGAACTTAATTGTCAAAGTATCCAAATCGGTTTCTTGATCTCAGGGTTTGCCCCTTTCCCACGAGAGTCTCACCGACTTAACTGTTGATCAGTTCCAGCGGATCAATAATAACATGTTTTAATCTTGCATGTCGTTTTTCAAAATAAATGACTGTATGCTTGCTCATATGGTACTCTAAATGACCTTTGTTGTGTAATTACATATTTCGCTGTCCAGGGTGCTGAATGATGTGCTAATAGGACATACCACACACACACACAAATATATACAGTATATATATATATATATATATATATATATACACCTTTGATTTGATTTGACATGTTGCTAACGTGTGATGGATGACAATTGTGACTGCAAGAACCGGCTCTAGCAGCACATGGTATTCAGGAGCCATAATGTATGTATGTGCTCTTTCCAAGCACCTTCTGTGAAATAACACTCCCTTGGATGGCATTGAAACACTGCTTCTACATAGGGTGAAATAGTTCTACTTATTGGCCTGAACATCAGAATGAACCTGTGACTGTCTCAGTCTTCGCTGGTCCTGCTGCTCCCGAGTGTATCGGGGAGACTCTTAAGCTGTCAGATATCTCCATCTGAAAGGATAGCGTAAATAAACCCAAAAATGTTTGTTTTCATAGTTCCTCAAGACTCGATCTCTGCAGGGCTCCAACATCTCCCCTCAGACCCTTATGTACACAATTGGATGTATTGTTTTGGAAGACTCTTCTTATCAGTTGAGGATAGGCTAAGCTGCAGAGCTGTGGCAGACAGCAGCCCTGCTGCAGGTCGCGGTCCAGCTCCAGAGAAATGTACACCAAGTGCAGTCACTGTGAAAGCTTTGCACATAGTTCACGACGTGGATGGTGGAGGATCTGCTTCCAGGTGGAGATGAGATCTGTGTGTGTTTGTGTGTGTGAAACGGATTCAGAGCGCTGAATTAGTGTGCGTGTGAGTGTGTGCATGCAAATGTGCGCTCAAATTTTTGTGGGCCAATGGTGGAGCATATAAAAGAGGGATGTTGGGTCACAAGGTTTGGATTACCATGCTAAGGTGTCAGCATCTGCATCATTGTGTGCGGTGTCTACGTCAATGGATTCATCTTTTGCAGTGAGGCATACTATAGGGAGCATTTAGAATTTTGCATGGCTATCGCAAACATCTCAGAGGCCCTGCACTTGAATTGTTTTTCTGACTGAATATCACAGCTGACGTGTGTTTATTTTGAAATTGAATGTAACTTACAAAGTTTCTTCACATGTGTGCTCCTCACATGATACTGTATATGAAGTGTATGTGTGTCTTGCTGGAGAGGTAGTGTCTCATTTTTGTCCTTTTTGAAAAATGAAGATTGCTCTCCCCAAGTCTGTTTAGAGAATCTTGGCTTGTATACCTTTTCTACTATACACGGAGACATAGAGACAGAAGAAGCAAATAATACAAAGACCCAGGCACAGAGGAAGAGTTGAGAGAACCAGATGGCTGTCCTTTGATATCTTGTCTCGCGACTATGCCAGAAAGTCCAACTACAGCCTGAGACAGACAGTGCAGACTCAGAGGTTCCCTTCACTGTGGTTTGGGAGGCTTAAATCTTCAAATCCACAGCAGGCTCAGAATATTCAAATAAGCAGATGTATGCACACTTACAGTATAGGACAGTAAATACATGGATACATGAATGCCCCCACAAGCATTACAATAGCCACTTATAGACAGATTTATAGAAACATTCAACACAACTGGAAAGTATTTTCGGCGAACAAGTTGACGAATTCAAAAGTAGTTTTTTGGTATTAATGAATGCAATAGCCACTAATTGAATGCGGACATGTACAATGTTGTCCTCATTAAACACTCCTATGTAACTTTTTGGATATATCACTTATAATTGCATAATAAAAATAATATAATATATACAATAATAATAATGACATACTTTTACATTTTGTGTTTTTCTATGGACTCTAAGACCCTTTACATAAATAAAATTATCATAGGAAACAATCGAAAAGAAACAAGTGACACCCCACACCTTTGAAAGCCCATTGCATACTTGAACAGCAAAACAGTGGCACAGACAGCTTACCTCGCTTTGATATTTTATGGCACTGAGCTTTGTCCAGAATGTACATCTAGATTAGTTGGATTTCCACGAGTGTGAAAGTCGTAAAATACATTTATCACATTTCTCTGCTTAAGAGCAGCCCTAACTACATGGGCCTCTGGCCATGTGTCAAAAATGTCAACACTTGGCCAGAGAAGTTGGCGTTTATGTAGGCTTAATATCGGATTGATCTGAAAAACGATGCCGTGTTCCTATGCCAGCCAGCCAGGCCCAGACTGAAGATTTTTTTTTTTTTTCTTCTGTAAAATTGCAAGCAGGTGTTCGTCCTGGCTTTTCTCTCGGCTTGCTACCCTCATAACCTTCCTCCTCAGGCCCCCCACTTCATGCATGTAAACGAGTAACATTAGTTCACAATGTACCAAAACCTTTCTGGTTTAAACACATTTTCAGAACCAAAGGTATTGTTAAGACATAAGAGTATGCACAGGCAGGAAATTAGATTAGGATCGCTCTTGTTTTATGTCAATACCTCACCACTTACAATAGTCACATTCATATCATCACACTCATATTATTTCCTTTCTAAGCAAAGCAGGGGGTAGGGAGGGGGGGGGGTGAGTGAGTGGAGTAATGTGGAGCGTGTAGGCCAGCCAGTGATGCAGTTAATTTATACTGCAAGTGAGGAAAGCGTTTCACTGTTTATTATGAAACATGAAAAAAAGTGGAAATATTCCTTTATGACAGGATTATTGGTTAAGACATGATCACATTTTGCCAGTGGGTAATATACACATGCATATACACCATGCCGCACCGAGCTGCGGTGATCTTGGTATTTCGTGGTAGGATTTATGAGTGTTAAACTATGACAGATAGAAAACAATGTATCTTCCAAGAGCACTGTTGGAAATACACAATGTTTTCTTTGTGCTGTTAACAAAATAAAAAGACGACGACAGGTGCCAGGACTATGGGTTCCCTCTCGTTGTGTGTCTGCAGAGTTACACCACTTATTTCAGATCAGACAGTCGATAAGATTGCGATGACTTACCCTTGTGGAAACCTTTTTAAGAAATGCGTGCTCTCTGTGTGCGGAGCTCAACTGCGCGGGGAAAATTATTGATGAATTGCTGAGCCGATTGAGCCTTGAAGAGAAGTAACGTACATCTCTGTCCAGCTCATTACCTTTGAGTTAAATGGACCTTCTAAATAACTCCCCTGTGTCTTTGAGACTGTGAATTTGGTCCTCATGGAATACTGAACTCAGCCAGGGCCTTGTGAAGCTTTAAGAGTTACAGCTCCACAAAAGTTATGTAACCACAAGTGTCCTGAAAACCGAAGTTATATTACGACACACTATCTGAATGACAGAGATTAATATCC
Source organism: Colistium nudipinnis (assembly GCA_016785305.1). Classification (NCBI taxonomy): domain Eukaryota; kingdom Metazoa; phylum Chordata; class Actinopteri; order Pleuronectiformes; family Rhombosoleidae; genus Colistium; species Colistium nudipinnis. The sequence goes on from JAFBJU010000147.1 coordinate 964,118, forward strand.
CCATTCAGGCAGATGGCAGGATTTAACACATTGACGTAGGTGAGCAGGTAGTGGAGTTTTAGCAAAGTGTTGAGAGGCAGTACATATATAGAGAATTAAGAGGAAAACTTCAGTCATCACAAAGAACACTACTCAGCCTTTGCAAAAAGTTGTATAATGTCTCCTGTGGCTCCGTGGGGAGCTTTCCAAAAAAAAAAACCTTGACAATGTTCGGGTGCATTATAGGAATTATAGGATCCAGTGTTTTTGGAGGTTGACCCATTCAGTCAGGATATATAATACATAAATCCTGTGTACATATTTCCTATATTTAAAACACATGTCTCTTGTGAAATCCACTACATGAAAGTACAATAATAAAACATTGGACTGTCCAAATACCTAATATTTTTTGCTCTGCATTTTAAGCAGAAAAGTTGTTTCACACAAGGCGATATAATCATGCTTTTGTCACTGCCCTTTTGTGAAGTTGCTAAAATGTCAATGTTAGTCTATGTACATCAGTTTTACAACGTTGTAATGCATTGTCGCTAGGTAGGTTTTTGTGATTTGTGGTTCTCGAGACTCATCAAGTCACTAGCATGTCCCCGACAATACACACTCTTTAGAAAAAAAAATGTGTACCAACTGTACACCAATACTGCTACACTGCAAGTAGACATAACTATAGATTCATTAAAATAACAATGCCTTTCTCCACACACATTTATATATTACCTATTTATCATTAAGTCAAGTTTTAACTGCAATTTTGATATTTATTTTAAATTCTTGACATTCTTGACTGACTAAGGCCATTGCCAAACCAGCACCATCTGCAGATTACCCTCACCGGGACTAATGTTCCAAACGAGTGTTTATACTTGAAGCTAATCACATTGTCTGAATGTGTCACTGTTAAAGTGATGAACATGTTATACTAAAATAAAAATAATTTCCTTATTATTAAAAACAAACACAATTTTATTAATGTTTTCATGATCTTTACAATGATGAATTATGTTTACTCACAAAGTGCCTAAATCACAAGTTAATGCACTTACTGTACTTCTTTGATTTAAACACACACAAACACATGCGCACACACATGTGCACATACACACACACGCACACACCCTCTTTAGTGGGTGGTTTTCATTTGCTTCCTGTGGCCTGCTTGCCATACATTGCACCACAGCATTCCTTGAGAACAATTTATGGATTTTATTAGATTTCTACGGATGTATGCTTTTAGCATTGTTGGAGAACTGTTGCAATGTCCAGGAAGAGGGGTTAGCTGAACGCCACCCCCCACTCCTCCCCACACACGAACACACACACACACACACACATGTATATCAGTTCCATCTGCCTCTCCTGTTGAGAGCCATCAAGGCCAGCAGCAGCTCTGTCTAATTGGACTGTAGTTCCCTCAGCTTTCTGCGGGGTAACCGTATCTACAGCTTCCACTGTCCAACCAGGAAATTCAGAGGGACAGGTCTCTTCCAAACTCTGCCAATAAGAATATCTGCTTTTCAGCCACCTCTTGGAAAAAAAAGTGATACGCACAAAGAAACGCACATATTTCTTTGGTTTAGTGACCACGACTGCCATGTGTTTGGCGGTGGTTCCTCTGTCTGAAAGTGTTTTGCTTTGTTGATGGTCTCATGTTTTCCAAGGGTCAACTGTTCTGTTTTTTCACAGCAATTTGTCTGGTTGGCAAGTCTGATACAGTTTGACAAAAAAAACACTGGCTTTGACTATCCAGCGCTTTTAAAAATCTTAAGAAATGAATGTTACCCTCTACTCTAACCACACCATGAATGTTTATGTAGATTGTAGAGGTTGTGTAGAGGTTTGAAAATAGGCAGGTAAAAATAATTTTTCAGGCCTGACATATGGAGACAAACAATTAATCACGCTCATATTCACGCCTACAGGCAACGTAGGGTTGCCAATGACACCCTTGCACTGTGAGGAAAATACCTATATATAAAGTCGATATTCAACTGTGTTATTTAAATAAACATATTCCAACAATCCAAAATATATTACTTATCTGCATAGCAGATAGTATTACTTTTTTCTGTGTGGCACTTTAGGACATGGGGATTTGCTTACACTCATAGGTTACTAATACTTAAGAATACATTCTTCAACAGATCAAACCCACCAGTTACCCTCTGTGGTTGTACTATATTTTCTACAAGTGGAAGTTTGCAATCTTTGACAACCAGCAATCTCAGTCTCATAGTCTCATAGCAGAACCTGAAACAGTCATGAAATAAAATTTACATGGAAGAAATATCTATTATTATTATTTTGTTGTTAATTAATAGTTTTTGCTAAGGTTAAGGATTGTGGTCTTTAATATACTTTAATGACATTTCCATAACTTTAAGCAATGGTTTATCTTGCCAAAAAACCTAATTGCAGATGTGACTCTGGATTAAAATCTGAGCAATCCGTAAGCCCACCATTCACAAGAACCAACTCCTTATGCCTCTGCTGCTATTCATATTTTGAGTGCTTCGGTCACAAAGTTGTCTTCCAATTTAAATAGATCACTTTGAAAGCTATGCTGACTTTCGCAACAGGAACGCTAACTCCCAACAAAACAATGCATTGCATTTCGTGACTGTTTCACGTACTGCCGTGACAGTGGGTTGGGCACAAAGCCGCAGGCTCACTTCCTGACTTCTGAACTGACTGCCAGAAGCACATGTCCCATAAAATCATCTCCCATAAAGTCCTCATAGTGACAGAGGAAGATGTGAGTCTGCATGTGTTGCCTTTTACCCAGTGGACATGGGTAAGTGATTCACTTCATCACGAGTACAAAAACAGGATGTAAATCTTCGTCCTCGTGGCATGAAGGTCAAGAGGTTATCCCAGGTAGCATATGTTGGATAGATAGCCGGATGGACAGATGTGTAGGATGGACAGAGGATGGAGAGTCATTTTTTTTTATTTCAACGTGTCCTGTGGAGAAGGTCTGATAGAACTGGTGTCGCCCTACATATGATTATTTTATCTATCTTAATAATAATTTTCCAATGTGGCATTGGTTCCTGCTCCCTGGCATGTTAAGAATCACACTGAGTGTTGAGGGTAGCATGGCATGACATATTGTACTTGTTCTGCTACACTTCCTCAAAGGGTAAACTTCTCCTTATATCAGTTTGCGTTTGTTTGACATAGCGATCGCGGCTCACTGTATAGCTAGCCCCAAAGGTTTATATACAGTATACTTGTAAAGGAAATGGGGTGTGTGTGGTTTCCTTTTTTTCAGGAGATCCCTTTTCGCGAACATCTTGCAAGTATCAGCTTCTCCAAGAGCAGAGTGTAGTTGCTCCAGTCTAGCTATGTGTCTCATCTTTCAGTCGCCCAACGTCTCACAAGATGGTCACAGAAAGTTACAGAGCCACGAACATAGAGAACAATGGATTCCATCAAAGGACAAAGGGGGTAACCTAACAAGACAACAAAACACATGGAAAACAATAAGGATGAATAGAAACATGCATTAGTTAATAAACAAAAATAATAAATAATAATAATAAAGTTAATGCATTTATAGCACTATAATGGAACATTTTTCATATGAGTTTAAACATCGGTGAGTATCTTTTTTGTGTTTTTCTATGGTTTTCACAGGAGATAGACTGGCTTTTTGCATGATTAAAAAAAAATCGGGTTTCTCCTTTAAGTGCTATAAAACGCCATGTACTGTATACATGTCCACATTACAATGATAGTGACTCTAATGGCTTCTTTGCATGAGTCAAGGAAGAGAGCAATTATTTTTTTTTCAGAATATGAATCAGACGACTTCTTACTTTGTTGCCTCATAGAAATAAAATGTACAAAATCTTTTGGAATATTGTTTTCTCAGAGCAGGAACCCTTTTAATGACCCCTCCAGCTACCCATCAACTCAAACTTTCTTTGCCAAAGCAGCTCTGAACTATATATTTTTTTAAACTGAGGTTTCCATTGCATTGTTCAAATGTTTTGTGTTATTCTACATGATAAATACATAATGTCAAACTGATTCAATCAATCAAGGAAAATTACAGAGGCCATCATCATTACTGCTGCCATGGTGGGAAAGTGTGATGTTGATCATTAGCTAAATGTTTAGACAGACATCATTCTCCTGGCGAGGCATGAAAGATCACATAAAACCAATAACATATCCATTATTTTACAGAGTATTTGAGTCTCATTAGGCCGTGGAAAGAAGAGACGAGAATGTGAGAGGTGATCAGTGAGACAGTCTAATTGAAGTTAAACGGAAAGTGTTTGAATATGTTGCGGACGTAGCTGGCAGATAATATGACTGAATCCCATACATACATACCCTTATTTGTTTAACTTTGTGGGGGGAAATTCCTGGTTCTCTCCCTGGCTTTCATTACTCCAGGAAAGCTGACAGATTTTTGGATTTGAGTGAATTCTCCCAAAAAGGGTTTGTCCTTCTCATCTTTGTCTTGTTACTGGCTACTCCTCACGAGCTCTCGGAGAAAAAAACAAATGTACAGTGTGTTTGCTAAGTGTGCAATGATGCTTGACGTCAAGTGTCTGAACTTGACTGGAGGGATGTTCGCCATCCCACGAACAGATTTTCACTCATTTGGTGGTTTGATGATGGTAGTAGAGACACGGCTGCCTGACACAGGGGTCAGGGGTCACACATGCTCTTGCCTTCACTGGGTGAGAATTTGGGTGAGGATCACTTTTCTCCGCATCTTTTTACACACCTTCCTCTACAACAAAACAGTGTGATCACATTGGCACTTGAGGTAGTTTCTCTTTCACATTGATGCGCAAGGCTCTTTGGCATCATTTAATGTGCACTGTCGATCAAAGTATCTGACACCGTTTACTGATGCATTTACAACAGATATAAATACAGATCTCACTTAAGTAACTGTTGCTACCGGAACTCCAGCCTGCTGAGCAGTCTTTGTGATGTCATCTGTGCCCCAAGAACATCAGCAACATCTAACCATATTTTGGGAATTTATGACCACAATATATATTATCAGCGTAACGACTTCAAGATATCAATGCAATAGAAGCCATTGGAAATGATGTTAACGTGTTTTGTCATGTGTTTGCTGTGTCATGTATATGACAAATGCCTCTTAAAGATTGTAATTACTAAACAGAGGTAGAGTGACAAAACAATAGCAATTGATCCAATAAATCATTTCACCTTGAATGACGCAGTTAATTTGAAATATCTGGCTCCAATCAGCGATAATTTAAGCAAACGCAAGTTGTTTTGTTTCCTAACATTTAAGATAAACAGCTCTTCGCTCTGGAAGGTCAGCCAAATGGTTTAAAAAAAAATACTTGGCCTGGTGCTGTTTTGCTCCGCTTGAGTCCTACAGCTTTATTGTTTATTGCCATGGACTTCTTTTTGAGCTTTGCTTAATAAATTGTGACAATTTGCTTTCCAAATCAAGATCCTTTCACCCTATGACAAAAACTGAACTGAACTGATCAACTTAACGCTTTCCAGAGCGAACCTCTCTGGTTTTCCTACACATGGAACACCTCATTTTGGAGTAATATTTGAATGACTCTGCATTTATTGTGCAGATACGGTTGACAACCATAATAGATCACATCTACTTTTGTTCCGTACACTTGCATTCTACTGCCAATGAAACTTACAAAATACATTTTTGTTTTGTGATGCGTACAAGCAGCATATCAGATTTTATAAGCGTATGCAAACCGTTCATCTCCAGGTAGTTAAATTTTGCCTTCCTTTGCAGAGAATAACCACACTGAATGGTCTGAAATAGTTTGGTTTGTAGATGTATTTCTTAGTACCCTGTCATTTGTCTGATTTCTGAGTGTCTCCATAGCTTTATTTATATTTTGGTCTCAAATAGTTATGGGCTATGTAGTAAAAAAGCACATTATTGAGTTGTACACAAATTCATCCGCTGCACCACAATCCACTGTTTTTCCAGCAATGAACCCAGAATGTGGCAATATACATGTTTGTAAAAGTCTGGTAACGTTATGTTCTAACTGCAAATTTCATATGCATGTTAGCTCTGCATAGCTCTCACACATAAACTACAGATGTTTTCATAACCTTCGGATCTAACTCAACAAAGGTTGAGGACCTAACCCTGTTAGCTGCCCACAAGCCAAGAGCTTGGACAGAATGAGAAGCAAGAGGTTTTCATAACCTTGTGTCCCCATATTCCATTGGTCAGAGTTACGACCCTGGGATGTGCTGTGCGGTATAGGTTGGTTGGACATTTTTTCCAACGGCATGGCTGTGCAAACAGAGAGCCAACCTGTATTTTCTTAAAAAAAAAAAAAAAAAAGATTCAAGCTCAATGATCTAGGCAGAGGCCAATAATTACTGTACCAGAAAATTATTAAAATTATGTCTCGGATTTATGAGTTTCATACTCAGAGGGAGCCAGAGGACCGCAAGGGGGTTTTCCCCCATCCAGTTTGTCTGTGTGCTGTAGGCCCGAAGTGGTATTACCATACGCACTTCCCCTGACCCGTGAGGCTAACTAAGTTTGAATTGAATCAAAGAGTCAAAATAAAGACCATCACGTCTCAGGAAGCTCAAATCTTTTGCTGAAGAAAATGTATATTTTGCGGCCTGACAGGTGAACCTGCACACTAACGTACACGTTTTTATTGGCGTTTTACCAGATTGCTGTGGCAAAAAATGAAGCAGGGCCAGATGGCTAATGATTTATCAGTTGCCATAAGTTCTATGGCCAGCCGGGAGGGGGGAAGTTTTGATAAGACTACAGATACTGATATGAGTTACCTCAGCCTTAATGCTAATGCCAGGAGATATCAGAAAGGGCTCAGACGAGTCATTACTCTTTCATGTTGAATAGAGACATTTTATTCTGTACTGTGTTTAGGAGTTGTTTCTGATTAGTATGTCTCCTAGAAGCTTCACTGTGGAGGTAATCCCAGCCAGTCTGAGTGGGAGGAGATCCCTGGACAAATCAGAAAATCGTTGAGGGATTGTATATTTCAGCTGGCCTGGGGGTGCTTAGGATTCTTTGAAAGCATGAGGACTCACTGTAGTGAGAGTGGGATGGCTTCATGCTTAGTGTGCTGCCACCGTTAACTCAAGCTAAATAATAATAATAATAATAATAATAATAATAATAATAATATCTGACATCAAGCTAAAAAGAATAACAGGAAACTATTTTTATTTAGGCATATAAGGGATAAATGTAGAACATATATACCTCATGTTGTCCAAATAAGCTGCCCAACTTCTATTGTTAAATAGCATGTGCTACAGAGAATGCATGCAGGGCAAAGTTCAGCAGATGAACATTATCAATCAGAGGGATAAACACAGAGACAAGCTTAAATCCTGTCAGATGGACTCCTCCATCTCTTTGCTAGCTAGTTGATAAGAGAGATAGGGGGTGAGGTGCGTGCTATCATCAGCCACTCAGAAATAAACTCCCCGTTCAACCAGAGCAGTAAGGGTGAGCATGTGGATACGGCTTGGATTGGATACAGACGTATCAGCATTGTCTCGTAGCCTAAAATGCAGCATTCGCTACTGTTCCAAGAGTTTAGACAGTGGTGCTACAGCACTGTGTACTTTCCATCTAACATATGGCCACTTCTTAGTTGATATATCATATGTTAATTGCCAATTGTATGAAACAAAACTCCAACTTAGTGAGAGTTGGAAATATGAGCATTCAAATATTTATGCAGAAAGAAGAGTTGTCTGCTGCTTGTTAATATTTTACATCCGTTACATCCGGTGGTTTAAGTAATCAGATGGCTCAAGGAAAAGTAAGCAGCTCATGTGCTGCCTGCCAGCTGAATGCACGTTATCTGACAGATATTTGTTTACACGAGCTGTTGGACCAGTGAAGACAGCATTCTAGCTGCCTTGGCTAAACAAGGATGAGCAGGCAGGTTATCTCCATTTCCATCAGGTTAGCCAGCCAAGCAGCCAGATAAATTGTAAACGCATCCCACGCCGAAGGAGGTCTAAGCCATGCCTGTCCTACAGCTGATTAAGTGTTTGAGAAAATGGTTAACATGACATGTAACACTAAACACGTCTTTTGTTTCTGATGTAACCAATAAAACAGATGAACCTACATACAAAGAAAATAAAAGGTGATAATGAGTGACAGGAAAATGAGTATGAAATGATGTACAGCACCTTTTTAAGAACAGTTTTAAGTCATTATTTTATAGGCTGTTTGACTAGGGATTAAGCATCTTGGCTTTAAGCATTGGGTGAACACTGTCCCGCATCTCCATCAATCATTCCATGCCTCCATCCCTCCATCCATCCACCCATAGGCTCTGGAAAAGCACTCATGCTCTTCAGGTTTTGGGGTTGTAGTCGCATAACAACAACATGATGCTGCAGGAATGGACACATTCCTGACATTCCTCTAAATGTGTGTGTGTGCGCATGCGTTTGTGCGTGCGTGTGCCTGGCGCGCGTGTCTGTGTGCGTGTGAATGTGCTTGTGTGTGTCGGGGTGTGTTTTGTGTGCGAGAACGTTTGTGTCAAAATGAGAGAGGATAAAAACAAGCAAAGATTTTGGAGTGAACAGCTGTCTAAGGAGAAGAAAATGAAGTGGGGCTGGTATTTTAGAAATGTGGAAAAGAGAGAGGACCGGAGAACCTGCTTCAAGGTGATCAGAGAATTGGTGGGTGAGGAAAGCAGGGAAAGGCTGAAGAAGGGGGAGGAGGTAGAGAAATGTGAGAGGATAGGGAGGAGAGAGTTCAATCCAAACAAACAGAACTATTCACACCTGTGGTATGAGGTGTGTGTGCGCAAGCCCCAGCATCTTTCATTGTGAAATAAATGTACAGATGCAGCAGGTTCCAAAAAATACATGATATCACGTTGAGCATAGAGTTATCTCTGTATATCTATAATAAATACCTTTGTATAATATGTGTGTGTGTGAGTGTACAGTATGTGTGCTACACAAGGGCCACACCATGTCAGACGTCACTTTCAACGCGTATTCATCATAATCACATGCAATGTCAAAATTGCAAATTTTAGCCGTCCATTTAAATGCCAACAGTAATATTTGTAAGTGTGTACATGGGTGAGTGTGTGTAATTAGTGTCAACTAAATGCAAACATCAACAGCTGGGAGTAAGAGCCAAATGCTCCACCCTCTCCGCCCCTTCTTACTACAAGACTAACGTTAGATCAACAAACCAGCCGACAGTCAGTCAAAAAATTGCACATTGCCCTGTACTGTAGGAATATCTTGCATTTCTACGGACGGCCGAAGAAACAAAATTATAACCATTTAGTGAGGCAGCCAACTTTTTTGCTCTACGTTTCAAGTATACCAAATACTAAGATTTATACTGTAAATATAAGTGAGTTGTTACCATAATTAGAGAGGCTGGTTTAGTGTAGTAGTGTAGAGTTGGTCCAAATCCTTTGTGACATGGATGTCACAATCAATTTCCTGCAATTATCGTTAAGCAATCTTGCAGTTTTATTTGTGAACAGAGCTAAATAATAATTGAAGGAAAAAAGCATTTCCTCTATGACCACGTGTGCTTTTATCAATCGGAAAAATGCTTTTTCTTTCATACCAAATGATGCATATAATTTCCTTGTCTTTTTAAGGCATAGTTTTGTATAAATTACTGTTAGTTTTTGTTTTTGCCAATGGCTTTAATTCAACGCTAAATTAAGCCAAAACATTGAGGAGATAAAATAGATTGGAAAACAGTATCTCTCTTTAAATGCACCTGTCAGTCTTGCATAGAATATTTGAGCACATACAGTAGTTTCTAAGTGTGCATAAACAGCACTTCAATATATGTCAATCCTAAAATGATGTGTTCCTTTTTATGCACAAGGTCACTTTAAGTAGCTGATATTCGAATCTTATGGGCCTCAGCTAAAGGCAGAACAGAAATCTTGATACCAAATCCCAAGTACAGTTCCTGGGCATGCAAAAGCGAAAAGAAATTCCCCTTGGATATCTGGAGTGTCCAGATGTGATGTGTAAACCTCAGTGCGTTCCAGTCGTGCAGGAGGCAGAGATGTCTTGATGTTTCCACTCACAGGGAAATCCTATCATGTGCAGGATGATACACAATGGTCATTATTTCGGATTTTTTTCCCCGAAAAAAAACTATTTCTGTTCATCCCAGTTTCTCCTCCATCTCTCCACTCATTTATCTCTCACAACTGAGGGCGAGTACTAATGCTGAAGCTCTCCTGTTGTAATGCAGGGGATCCCGGAGAATAAAACCCACTATTATGCTTGCTATTCAATCCACAAGCAAAACATTGCATTAAAAACAGATGTTGTGGTTTATTTTAGACATGCAAAGCAGTTCAAAACAACCCGAAGGAGGGGGTGTGATATCCCATGAGTCTATGGGGCCATGCACATTCTTTAGGCCAAGCCCAGATACCAACACTCACCTTCAATTAAGCTCTGTGACTAAGTGCATCTCTACTGTAAACACACTGTTTCTTTTTGTCCTGATAAGACAAACATGAGGCAGTTTTGCCTTTCTGCCACTGACGATTGAGTGTATTGCTGTCATTTTAGTTTATAGAAGGAAGAAGAAAGCTGAACATTGCAAAATGTACAAAGTACAAAGATGGCTTTTGTTAAAAAAAATAAGAGGAGTTATTATGCCATGTCAAAGGAATCAGCAGCAGCTGCCCGTGACGTAGGTGGGTAAGCAGCAGACTTCAGTTTGCTTAGAAAAACACAGCCCATCCAAATTAGTTTAGGAAAAGCAAATTTAAATCATAGCAAAATGTTAAATTAGAAAAGTCAGAAGGACATGATCAGCTTGTCTGCTTCAAGCCATAATATTTAGCTTTAACCATCATTCAACAAATGTCTTTAGATTAATAACTAAAACCAAAGTTATTCAGACTTAATTTGTTAAATAGCACATGATATTACATGATGATTTCTGGATGTTCAAATACATTTTGTGCTCACTCCTTCCTGTTCTAAGTTAGTAGAATCAATTAATAAAATGTGATCAGATAAATAACGTCTTAATAGATCAAATAAATGCCTATTAATATAAATAAAATCAATCATTTTAGCAAAAAGTCCACCATATAGACTACAAAATGAAAAAAACAGATCAAAAACCTTTTCTTTTCATTTTGCAGTAAAAATAAAATAGCACCAATCAGCAAACAGTTACAGTAACACAACATAGACGGAGGTGGTGATGACAGCAATGTTTAGCATTGTTGTCACACACTGGCAGAAATGTCTGAGTCATCAACCAAAGAAAAATAATTATTTACAAAGTCGTGTACCGCAGCAGATCAACTTATACTTACGAAGCACTTGATGAGCCACAAAGGGGAAAACCTGTCTTGGAAGCGGTTTCACCGCTCATGGATCAAACGTTTTAAAGGGTTTTTTACTTTTTAAACTTGGAAGCAAAAACAGATTTTTTTATTTTGCTACTTACAGACATCGTGAAATTAAATTATTTCATTGGCCTTTTTTATGTTTTACTTCATTTACAACAAATCATGTGTCATTTACATTCCTGCAGACCTGTCATGTGTTACTGCCAAATGTTTTTTCCACTATTTGGGGTTTTCGTATTGATTTCACCACTGTATTACCGAATGGAAAATGTTAAATAAAAAGCCAACAATCATGAATTTGGAGTGTTGTCTTAATTGTGAGAGGCTATGATTCAACTGGGCAAAACATGGCAACTGTCCATCAAGGAGGGACATGGTGAAGGTGTCATATGCTCAAATATGTTTGTGATTGATCCAAAATGATGTTGAATTTCCCCAAATCACCTTCTGTTGTCTGCCCGGTGCTGTGTCTTCATAATGTATATAACTTTCTCCTTTTAGCATCCAGTTATTGTTCATCTAGATAGAAAAAACTGGATTGGATGTAAAATCGTGGTTTGCATTCCATGCCCTGTTTTTAAACACAGCTAATGACAATTACATCTGCTAATACTGTTGTATAACTGGCAACTAAATTGTCAGTATACATAGGTGAGGTTGCAGAAATCAAAGATAGAAGCAAAGTATTTGACAATCTTACTTTACAATATTGGAAGAAAAGTCATCTCATGGCATAACTGATTCAAATCAGTTCACTTCAACTGTCACTGTGACCATAATATTGAGGATTTCTCTTTCCCGCACCATGTCAAGCTACAACATGCTGAACAAATGGAAATAAGTACGAAGTTGATACCATGGAAGGCATATTGGTGCCGTACAACTGCTACACCACAATTACAATTCAATTTAAGGAGCCCCTCTCCGTGTCTGTCTCCAAGATAAAGGCTCCAGGATGACATGAGGAGTTAAAGCCACTAACAAGGCAGGAATGTTGGGAAGGAAACTATTTGCTTCCCAGACACGGAAGACAATAAACCAGATGGAAACTAAACTGGACTTGAGAAATAATAAAAAAAAAAAAAAGCATACACCCTATTATCTTGGTGCGTTGATAAGTGGTAAGAGGAGTTCCAGAAAAAGAAGAAGATTTAAGAGGTGAGATTTCAGCAGCTACATAGAGGACTGGATGATATGAACCAGTTAACCATCTGTTTCATACCAAAAACCATAAAATGAAGGTAAAATCCAAATAATGACTGATTTGTTTTTTTCAGAAGCAGGACTTGTTTTGGTAGGCCTCTTGGCTGATCAATACCACAGTGAGCTGGACAGAAGAGTGAGGGAGATATCATCTGGATCCAATGAGCTGTTTGGAGAAAGTGCTTGTTGAACTTAATGAAGGGGCTCCCGACAGTTACACAAACTCAGTTCTCTCTCTCCACTGCTCTGTCTCTAACTTTCATTACCTTCACATGTTCTTGTTCCCTCGCTTTCCTCTGCCTTCTGTTTTAGTCGATCTTTCGCTTAACAGAAAGAAATATGGTTCTAATCTAGTGAAGTCTTTCTTGGCCAGACACTATTAAACACCTCGAATACATTCTGAACCTGGCCCTTACATATCAGGGCTACACTGTTGTTGTTGTTGTTGTTGTTGTTGTTATTGTTGTTGTTGTTGTTGGTGGTGGTGTTGTTGTCAAGGTATTAAACAAAACCAAACAGGTGAACGAAAAGAAAGTTCTCTGAGTAGTTTACATGTATGAAGCAATACTTAATTTTACTTTTAAACATCGTACATAATAAAAATGGCTGATTGTGATTTTTCCTATTTACTTTATTATTAGTGGAAATGTCGCAGCTTTCACATCATTGTTTTCCTATTGTTCTTTTTCTTCGTCAGCCGTTTTTTGGTCACTATTTCCTCTTACATTTTTCTTTCAGATTTCAACCATTCTATCAAAACGTTCATCTTATTCAGGAAATATATGCTTTTATTTTTGTTTTCTCTACAGTAACTCAAATTAAATACTTACTTTTTCACTTTTTATGGGAAGATTTCCCCAATTGAAATGAATGGAGAATGCTTCATTTCTGACGTATTTGAAATGTTTTGACATATTTGTTCGAGTAGTGTTGGTATATGTTTTTACGTCAGAGCCGAGTCTGATTGGTCGGCCCACCGCTGAATGGTCCGAGTCACCGGTCGGTGACGTTTCTGCCTATAGGAAGGCAGCAGCAGAACGGGGACGCGATCTGATTTGCCGAATGCACGAGCGTGTTCTCGCCACGTGTAGACAAGCTGAGGTGCTGGACGTATGTCGGCAGGACCCTCCTCAGGTTGGCATTGTTAAAATCTCCGGCCACAATAACCGCAGCCTCCGGCAGCGCGCTCTCTGCCCTGTCAATCACCGCATACAGCGCGGCTATGTCGGCCTGAGGTGCAACGTACAGCGCTGTTATGACGGCCGATGTAAAGTCCCTCGGGGAAAATGTATGGCCTGCATCCGACCACGAGGTGCGCCAGGTACGGAGAACATCTCGTAGAAATAATCTCCACATCTGAACACCCCTTAATGACCATCAAGCGGACATCCTACCCCGCTCTTCCCCGATTCCTTGGTCCGGTCCGGTGTCGTGGGTTCCAAGCCAACTCTCCGTGAAAACCATGACATTACAATTCTGGATGTCCCAATGGAATGCCGTCCTGCGTCGGCGTTCATTCAGCAAATTATCCAAAGACGGAACACCTGCCAGAAGAAAACCCGGTGAAGAAGGCCGGTTTTGACGTTTCTTCGTCCTGCTTAGGGCTCCCCGGCCCCCGACCCCCGACCCTCGTTTCCTCCGTCGCCTCCAGACTCCAGACTCCAGGTGCAGAAAAAGGTAAACACAGACTCCTTGCTTGTTCTCCATTGTTCGACGGTGGCGTGTTTTCGACCAGCGTCGTGATACGCAAACGTTTTTTCTTCGACCATATTGTATAATAGGGCGCCTTTCTACATATATACAGTACTCACAAAAAAGTGAGGGATATTCGGCTTTCGGGTGAAATTTCAGGATCAACCTTAAATGCACTATAACCTTTACAGGCGAACTTATTGTGACCTTCTCTAAACTGTTGAATACACATTTCCAACAGTTCAATGTGTCACTAATCTCTGCACAACTTGCTGGTCTCGAACAAAGAGCTTAAGGGCAAAATTCACAACATGTGTTTTATCCATGAATCGACCTTGGCAAACAATAAGTCGACTTGTGAACAGCATAAGACATCATTGTCAAGCTCTAATTGATGCTCAACATGAAGAGTTATTGAGACATTGACATTTTTTGTGGTGGTATACCCACCACTGTTGTTGGCTTTTGTTTCTATAAATAGTTTGAGATGAGGAAATCACCATTGCATGCTTTTACTTAAATGCCCTGATGATACACTATGATATAATACCACTGTAGCGTAAACCTTTTACATTTTCCATACATTTTACCGTAAAGCCAAATATCCCTAACTTTTGTGAGTAGTATATACTGTATATATACAACACATATTGTTTGGACTACATACTGTACTAAGACGTTTTTTTTTTCCAATTTTGGACGACATACTATGACGTTTTACAAGCTTTTCACCTCTACAACATATTTTCACTTTGCTGACATTGCAGTGTATGTTTCAAGTGTTGTTAAAATGTTTGACCTCTTTGAAATGTTGGACGACATACTAAACTTTGACATTTTTGTCAAATGTTGGAAGACATACTATACTATGAGGTCTTTCACCTTTTTCACTCATATTTTTGCGAATTTCTGAAGTTGCTATGTATGTTTCAAGTGTTTATGACATTTTGGACATTTTGGACGACATGCTATACTATGACAATACAATACAAGGCATATTTGTCAAATGTTGGAAGACATACTATACTATGACATATTTACTTAAAAAAAACAAAACTCTAGTCTATTTTCTCAATCTGCCGACGCTCCTGTGCAAGTTTTGCGCCTTTTTAACACTTTTTTCCCTTTTTTTGCAGACTTTATGCTATAGTCAGTAATTTTTTTTTGTCAAATTTTGGAAAATATGCTATACTATGACGTTTCAGTTTTTTCATTATTTTTCCACCTCTACCCTACTGTTTTTGAAATTTTTCACTTTTTTGGCCAACATAAGGCTATAGTAAAGCATATTTTGTAAAGTTCTGGAAGACATGCTACACGATGACGGTTTCACTTTTGTAACTTTTTTTCAACTCTACCCTATTTTCTAGCCCTGTCGACGTTGCTGTTCAAGTTTTGTGTGTTTTTGTAATTTTTTGCTTTTTTCACTTTTTTGGCTGACATAAGGCTCTAGTAAGGCATTTTTTGTCAAATATTCGACATGCTACACCATGACACTTTTACTTTTTCACTTTTTTTCTCGCATCTACTCTATATTTAGAGACTGCCGATGTTTCTGTGCGAATTTCAAGTGTTTTCGACGTTTTTAAAATGTGTAACTTTTTCGGCCGACATACGACGTAAGGTGTTTTTTGCCAAATTTTGGACCACAGAAAAGTCCTAAAAAACTATGACGCTCTCACTTTTTTGACTTTATTTCTGCATCCACCTTATTTTTAGAGAGTGCCTATGGTCCTGTGCGAATTTCGAGTGTTTTTGACATATTTGAAAATGTTGTCTTTTTCGGCCGACATAAGGCTTTAGTAAGGCGTTTTTTCCCAAATTTTGGACGACAGAAAAGTCAAAAAAACGATGACGCTCTCACTTTTTTCACTTTTTTCTCGCATCCACCCTGTTTTTAGAGACTGCCGATGTTCCTGTGCGAATTTCGAGTGTTTTCGACATGTTTGAAATGTTTGACTTTTTTGGCCGACATAAGGCTATATATAGTAAGGCATTTTTTGCCAAATTTTGGACCACAGAAAAGTCCCAAAAAACTATGACGCTCTCACTTTTTTGACTTTATTTCTGCATCCACCTTATTTTTAGAGACTGACGATGTTCCTGTGCGAATTTCGAGTGTTTTCGACATGTTTGAAATGTTTGACTTTTTTGGCCGACATAAGGCTATATATAGTAAGGCGTTTTTTGCCAAATTTTGGACCACAGAAAAGTCCCAAAAAACTATGACGCTCTCACTTTTTTGACTTTATTTCTGCATCCACCTCATTTTTAGAGAGTGCCTATGTTCCTGTGCGAATTTCGAGTGTTTTCGACATATTTGACATTTTTGACTTTTTCGGCCGACATAAGGCTTTAGTAAGGCGTTTTTTGCCAAATTTTTGACGATAGAAATGTCCAAAAAACGATGACGCTCTCACTTTTTAGACTTTTTTCTCGCATCCACCCTGTTTTTAGACACTGCCGATGTTCCTGTGCGAATTTAGAGTGTTTTCGACATGTTTGAAATGTTTGACTTTTTCGACCCACATAAGGCTATAGTAAGGCATTTTTTGCCAAATTTTGCACGATAGAAAAGTCCAAAAAACAATGACACTCTTACTTTTTTCACTTTATTTCCTCATCCACCTTATTTTTAGAGACTGACGATGTTCCTGTGCGAATTTCGAGTGTTTTCGACATATTTGA
>JAFBJU010000147.1:982153-1003272 GCA_016785305.1 Colistium nudipinnis
ACCGACATAAGGCTTTAGTAAGGCGTTTTTTGCCAAATTTTTGACGATAGAAATGTCCAAAAAACGATGACGCTCTCACTTTTTAGACTTTTTTCTCGCATTTACCCTGTTTTTAGACACTGCCAATGTTCCTGTGCAAATTTAGAGTGTTTTCGACATGTTTGAAATGTTTTACTTTTTCGACCCACATAAGGCTTTAGTAAGGCGTTTTTTGCCAAATTTTGGACGACAGAAAAGTCCAAAAAACAATGATGCTCTCACTTTTTTCACTTTTTTCTCGCATCCACCCTGTTTTTAGAGACTGCCGATGTTCCTGTGCGACGTTAGAGTGTTTTCGACATGTTTGAAATGTTTGACTTTTTGGGCCTACATAAGGCTATAGTAAGGCATTTTTTGCCAAATTTTGGACGATAGAAAAGTCCAAAAAAACGATGACACTCTTACTTTTTTCACTTTATTTCCTCATCCACCTTATTTTTAGAGACTGACGATGTTCCTGTGCGAATTTCGAGTGTTTTCAACATATTTGACATTTTTGACTTTTTGGCAGATATAAGGCTATAGTAAGGCGTTTTTTGCCAAATTTTGGACGATAGAAAAGTCCCAAAAAACAATGACGCTCTCACTTTTTTCACTTTATTTCCGCAGCCACCATTTTTTTTACAGACTGCCGATGTTCCTGTGCGAAATTCGAGTGTTTCCGACATATTTGAAATTTTTTACTTTTTCGGCCAACATAAGGCTTTAGTAAGGCATTTTTTGCAAATTTTTAGATGACAGGAAAGTCAAAAAAAAACTATGACCCTCACACTTTTTCAAATTTTTTTGCATCCACCTTGTTTTTAGAGACTGCCGATGTTCCTGTGCGAATTTCGAGTGTTTCCGACATTGTTTGACATTTTTTACTTTTTCGGCCAACATAAGTCTTTAGTAAGGCATTTTTTGCTAATTTTTAGATGACAGGAAAGTCAAAAAAAAACTATGACGCTCACACTTTTTCACATTTTTTTGCATCCACCTTGTTTTTAGAGACTGCCGATGTTCCTGTGCGAATTTCAAGTGTTTCCGACATGTTTGAATTTTTTTACTTTTTCGGCTGACATAACGCTTTAGTAAGGCGCTTTTTGCCAAATTTTGGACGATAGAAATGTCCAAAAAAAGCCATGACTCTCCTTTTTTTCACTTTTTCTCGCATCCACCCTGTTTTTAGAGACTGCCGATGTTCCTTTGCGAATTTAAAGTGTTTGAAATGTTTGACTTTTTCGACCGACATAAGGCTATAGTAAGACGTTTTTTGCCAAATTTTGGACGACAGAAAAGTCCAAAAAACAATGACTTTCTCACTTTTTTCACTTTATTTCCACATCCACCTTATTTTCAGAGGCTGCCGATGTTCCTGTGCGAATTTCGAGTGTTTTCGACATGTTTGACATTTTTGGACGATATAAGGCTATAGTAAGGCTCTTTTTTTTTACAAATTTTGTACGACAGAAAAGTTAAAAAAAAAACTATGACGCTCTCACTTTTTTGACTTTATTTCCGCATCCACCCTATCCACCCTATTTTTGGAGACGGCCGATGTTCCTGTGCGAATTTCGAGTGTTTTCGACATGTTAGAAATGTTTGACTTTTTTGGCTGACATAAGGCTATAGTAAGGCGTTTTGTGCCAAATTTTGGAAGATAGAAAAGTCAAAAAAAACAATAACGCTCTCACTTTTTTCACTTCATTTCTGCATCCACCCTATCCACCCTATTTTTGGAGATGGCCGATGTTCCTGTGTGAATTTCGAGTGTTTTTGACATGTTTGAAATGTTTGACTTTTTGGGCCTACATAAGGCTATAGTAGTAAATTTTTTGCCAAATTTTGCACCATAGAAAAGTCCAAAAAACGATGACGGTCTCACTTTTTTTGCTTTATTTCCGCATCCACCCTGTTTTTAGAGACTGCCGAATTTTCTGTGTGGATTTTGAGGGTGTTCGACATGTTTGAAATTTTTGACTTTTTTGGCCAACATAAGGCTATAGTAAGGAGTTTTTCTTGCCAAATTTGGGCCGATAGAAAAGTCCAAAAAAACAATGACGCTCTCACTTTTTTCACTTTATTTCCTCATCCACCTTATTTTTAGAGACTTCCGATGTTTCTGTGTGGATTTTGAGTGTTTCGACCCACATAAGGCTATAGTAAGGCACTTTTTTGCCAAATTTTGCTCCATAGAAAAGTCCAAAAAACGATGACTTTCTCACTTTTTTCACTTTATTTCCGCATCCACTTTATTTTCAGAGGCTGCCGATGTTCCTGTGCGAATTTCGAGTGTTTTCGACATATTTGAAATTTTTGACTTTTTGGCAGACATAAGGGTATAAGAAGGCATTTTTTGCTAATTTTTAGATGACAAGAAAGTCAAAAAAAAACTATGACGCTCTCACTTTTTCACTTTTTTTTGCATCCACCTTGTTTTTGGAGACGGCCGATGTTCCTGTGTGAATTTCGAGTGTTTTTGACATGTTTGAAATGTTTGACTTTTTGGGCCTACATAAGGCTATAGTAAGTCATTTTTTGCCAAATTTTGCACCATAGAAAAGTCCAAAAAACGATGACACTCTTACTTTTTTCACTTTATTTCCTCATCCACCTTATTTTTAGAGACTGACGATGTTCCTGTGCGAATTTCGAGTGTTTTCAACATATTTGACATTTTTGACTTTTCCGGCCGACATAAGGCTTTACTAAGGCGTTTTTTCCCAAATTTTGGACGACAGAAAAGTCCAAAAAACAATGACGCTCTCACTTTTGCACTTTTTTCTCGCATCCACCCTGTTTTTAGAGACTGCCGATGTTCCTGTGCGAATTTAGAGTGTTTTCGACATGTTCGAAATTTTTGACTTTTTCGACCCACATAAGGCTATAGTAAGGCATTTTTTTGCCAGATTTTGCACCATAGAAAAGTCCAAAAAACTATGACTTTCTCACTTTTTTCACTTTATTTACGCATCCACCTTATTTTCAGTGGCTGCCGATGTTCCTGTGCGAATTTCGAGTGTTTGCGACATATTTGATTTTTTTGTCTTTTTTGGCCGACATAAGGCTATAGTAAAGCGTTTTTTGCCAAATTTCGGACGACAGCAAAGTCCCCAAAAACGATGACGCTCTCACTTTTTTCACTTTATTTCCTCATCCACCTTGTTTTTAGAGACTGCCAATGTTCCTGTGCGAATTTAGAGTGTTTTCGACATGTTTGAATTTTTTTACTTTTTCGGCTGACATAAGGCTTTAGTAAGGCGCTTTTTGCCAAATTTTGGACGATAGAAATGTCCAAAAAAAGCGATGACTCTCCTTTTTTTCACTTTTTTCTCGCATCCACCCTGTTTTTAGAGACTGCCGATGTTCCTTTGCGAATTTAAAGTGTTTGAAATGTTTGACTTTTTCGACCGACATAAGGCTATAGTAAGGCGTTTTTTGCCAAATTTTGGACGACAGAAAAGTCCAAAAAACTATGACTTTCTCACTTTTTTCACTTTATTTCCACATCCACCTTATTTTCAGAGGCTGCCGATGTTCCTGTGCGAATTTCGAGTGTTTTCGACATATTTGAAATTTTTGACTTTTTGGCAGACATAAGGGTATAAGAAGGCATTTTTTGCTAATTTTTAGATGACAGAAAAGTCAAAAAAAAACTATGACGCTCTCACTTTTTCACTTTTTTTTGCATCCACCTTGTTTTTAGAGACTGCCGATGTTCCTGTGCAAATTTAGAGTGTTTTCGACATGTTTGACATTTTTGGACGATATAAGGCTATAGTAAGGCTCTTTTTTTAATAAATTTTGGACGACAGAAAGTAAAAAAAAAACCTATGACGCTCTAATTTTTTTGACTTTATTTCCGTATCCACCCTATCCACCCTATTTTTGGAGACGGCCGATGTTCCTGTGCGAATTTCGAGTGTTTTCGACATGTTAGAAATGTTTGACTTTTTTGGCTGACATAAGGCTATAGTAAGGCGTTTTGTGCCACATTTTGGACGATAGAAAAGTCCAAAAAAACAATGACGCTCTCACTTTTTTCACTTTATTTCTGCATCCACCCTATCCACCCTATTTTTGGAGACGGCCGATGTTCCTGTGTGAATTTCGAGTGTTTTTGACATGTTTGAAATTTTTGACTTTTTGGGCCTACATAAGGCTATAGTAAGACATTTTTTGCCAAATTTCGCACCATAGAAAAGTCCAAAAAACGATGACGGTCTCACTTTTTTTACTTTATTTCCGCATCCACCCTGTTTTTAGAGACTGCCGAATTTTCTGTGTGGATTTTGAGGGTTTTCGACATGTTTGAAATTTTTGACTTTTTTGGCCAACATAAGGCTATAGTAAGGAGTTTTTCTTGCCAAATTTGTGCCGATAGAAAAGTCCAAAAAAACAATGACGCTCTCACTTTTTTCACTTTATTTCCTCATCCACCTTATTTTTAGAGACTTCCGATGTTCTTGTGCGAATTTGAGTGTTTTCGACATGTTTGAAATTGTTGACTTTTTGGCCGACATAAGGCGATAGTAAGGCGTTTTTTGCCAAATTTTGGATGACAGGAAAGTCAAAAAAAAACTATGACGCTCACCCTTTTTCAAATTTTTTTGCATCCACCTTGTTTTTAGAGGCTGACGATTTTCCTGTGCGAATTTAGAATGTTTTTGAAATGTTTGAATTTTGTGACTTTTTTGGCTGACATAAGGCTATATAGTAAGGCTTTTTTTTGCCAAATTTTGTACATCAGAAAAGTCCAAAAAAAGTGATGCTCTCACTGTTTTTCCCATCCACCCTATTTTTAGACTGCCGATGTTCCTGTGTGAATTTCGAGAGTTTTTGACATGTTTGAAAATGTACATTTTTGGCTGACATAAGGTTATAGTAAGGCGTACATAGTACTTATGTACTATGTTATGGCGTTTTCTTTTTTTTTTTTTTTTTTTTTTTTCAGGTCAACTTTTACATTTCTGACGTGGCTATACATTTTTAAAATGTTTGAAACTTTTTTGACGACATGCTATGTTTGTTTTTCTTATAATGACCTATAACCATAACAAAATGTTTTTGAAGATTGTAGATTTTTTTTGTAAGAATTTGTGAAAAAAAAATCCACTTTCATTTAATTTAACTTTTAGATTTTACTTAAGAACACTTACATGTTGAACTGAGAGCTGTATTTATTTACGTCGCAAGGCCATTAAATACAACAAACATTATTGATTAAATAAAAGATGAACAAAAAATATCCTATAGAATTGCCTTCTGACAAAAACCTTTAAAAAATGTGAAGTTTAATCAATTTTAATTCAATCAAATGCACAATTAAATCATGTCACTTTCATTTGCAGGATCCCAAGTTATCAATCCTGCAGCCAATATAAGTGTTTCTGCCTTAAATGGTTTAAATTGAACATAAACTTTCAAACACTACTAGACTTGTTTAATCTTTTCCAAATATGAATATCACACCTAATACCTAATTAGAGGATCGTTAAGCTAAGCTTACAGTTCGTTGGCCCCCTAAGCTAGTTTCAGGTTTTACCTGAGTCTGGGTGTAAAAACAAGTGGCCAGGCCAGGCTGTTTCCCCACACATCTTCACAGGGGGAAATTGATCTTGTCAACTGTGTTTATGTGGGCTCATCAAATGTATACTTCCCCGTACCTGAATCAGTGGGTGGGAGCAGTTCCAGTTAAAGAGAACAGGGCTCTGCTTTCCACTTCCTCTTCCATGTAGAGATATCCGCTATTGCGGTAGGTAGGCGTTGGACTTGGGTCTTAGGAGATGGATATCCAACCAGAGGATCGCTGATTCAAGGCCACTGAGTGGCAAGGAAACATAACTGCAATATACATTTTAAGTGATATTTTTAAGATTCCTCCATCCTGACACTTCAGTTTATTGTTGGGGTTTTTCCTTGAGACTCAGTGGCTCGAACCAGTGAACAATGGCTTGCCAGATGGATAAACAACCAGAAGATCGCTGGTTCGAGTCCTCTGAGTGGCTTGGAAAAAAACAAACAGTAAATGAAAGTATTGTAAAGTTGGCCAAAAATTGGGCACTCAAAAAAAAGTAGTTGACATTTTCTTTTAGGACTCACGCATCCTGTCACTTCAGTTTGCAGTTAATGTCGGATGACCATCACTTAAGCCCCTAGTCCACCGCCTCCCCCAATAGTGGCTCACCTAGTATTATATGTTGTCATCTCTACGGGGGGAGGTGGAAAGCAGAGCCTTCCTACACCTGGGTCAAAATGAAGACACAGAAAGTATACGTTTTCTCACTCCTAAATATAGTGGACAAAGACATCAATTTCACCCATGAAGATGTGTGGGGGAAACAGCCTGGCATTCTTGGATTGTAGACAGAAGCCTCAACATTGAGGTCTAGAGGAAACCCACAAACACAGACCAATATTTACTTTTTGGCTCCCACCATCCTCTGTAACACAAACTGGTAGTCATCAGAACCCTAAATCACAGAGCCACAACTATACCTACAAGCACCAGGGGGAAACAGAAGGAACAGGATCACATTAAGGTAGCCCTCAAAACTGGTGGCTATCCAAACTGGGCCTGCTTGAAAACTGTTTTCCGTCTCTCCCCAGAACAGCTACAATCTCCCCACAACAAGAAGGACCTCACAGGTGAAGCTAACAACACTTGGACTGTGTCGGGGAAGTAGATCAAGGGCCAATGATCTGCAAGCTTAGCTTAACAATCATCTAATAAGGAATTCACCAACAGATAATTAATCCCTGAACTTTACCACCACTTTGTTAGAACTGATGAAGCCACTTGGATAAGGGGTGAAACGTCTTCAAAAACAAACTTCAACTAGTCCAGTTGGCTACTTACAACACTCTAGCTGTATCTGAGTGATGGGATTTAGTAAACTTAATGTCTTAAATGAAGCCCCACTAAAAGTCTGTGAGTCTCTCAGGGTGGAAACATGTAGATGAATTGTTGTGGTCTTTTTGTTTGTGATCGTTGCCAGTTTTCTTTGACACAACTTTGCCCCATGCAGCCTTGGTCCCTCTTTCACTGTTCAACACCTGAAAACAATGATAGTGTAACTTCAGACAATGTGTAAACTGATCTGATCAACAACATAATAAAAGGCAAATGTATAGATGTGCAACATCACTGAAATCGAAAGAAAAAACGAGTGTTCTACTGAATGAATCTCACCTTTAGATGAGTTCCAGTATGCATGCTGCCTCTGCTGCCCCCAAGGATGACCATCCAGCGTTGAATGCAGCTTCCCGCTGTTTCACCTGAAACTGAAGAGGTTTTCTCTGTCAAATGTATATCTCAAATGTATTCAGTCAATGTATTTATCCACTGATTTAACACTCATTCAAGCCTCATTCCTCATGATTCCTTTATAGATTACAGACTGGTATATTTAAAAAAAAAAGGATTGCATACATCATTTCAGTCTTACATTCCGCATATTTCTGTTCATTTTCATCTGTCTCAAATAGGCCACTGAGGTGCAAGAATGATGTCCACAGAAATGACATGAAAACATCATTGTAAGCTAACAGACTTTACTGTTATATCCAAGTGAACCGTAAACTGCAGTTGTACACTTGTTCACAGCAAGAATTAAAATAAAATGTCTTTACCAGTTTACCTTGCATTTATTTTGAGTGGTCTGATTTGTGAGCTGGTAAAAAGGACGTACTCACCAAGATCAGTTGAGCAGCAGCGAAATAGTCCGATCCACCTGTAATTAAAAAAAAAAATCAAAGATGAATGAAAATACGTCAATAGTAAATAAAACATTAGATTTAGGTTAAACTGATGCATAGAGCTCACAAAACACCAACTAGTTACACAAATACACAACAAATCAAGAAACATCCATAATAATCTTCGCACCAGTTTAGTAACTAAATAAAGTTGCTTATCAACAAATATTTATTGAGGATTGTGAGGGATAAAGAAAGGAACAGCTCAACCTCCACATGCTCCCTTCAGCTGAACCTCCTCCCAAAACAAAATACTTTAAGATACTGTTAATAAACAGTAAAGTGGAGTATTTCAGGAATATATTAAAGTATATTGGCAGTAAATGAACAGATATCACACATATATTGAAAGTCAAGATTTGATTGAACCCGTAAAATATATATATATATATATATATATTATTATTATATAAAAAAAATAATGATATATAGCTAAGTGAAAGCATTTTAGTGGTTCTAAAAGAAAACCCTCAAGATAAAGATAACTATACAGACAATAAACATCTGGTACCAGCTGAAACTTCTAATTCTCTTATTAGATCTTTGCCATATAGAGCAGTCAATCCAGCCCCCAACCATTGACAACAAGGGAGCCTTGCTTTCGGTACTTTGCCACTAATATCATCAGATTCAGCAGCTCATGTTCACCCGTCACAGCATGCAAAAAAACGGACGGCCTTTACAAGATAATGTAGCGTCAACATTAGATAACAGAAGTGCTAGTCAATCGGCAAAAAGTTTCACAACTCCCACAAGAGACGTTCCAGTCTTTGCTGGTGACCCACTCAGCTTTCGCCCTTTCATAAGGGCATTTGAACAGAGTATCGAGAACAAGACTGCCAATTAACAAGATAGGTTGTTATACTGTATGTAGTATATATTGTTCGTAGTGGTGAACACATGAGGCCAAGTAAAGGTTACAGAGAAGCTAAGAGGCTTATCTAACAGCATACAAATTGCCACAGTTTTCGTGAACAAAGGCCCCAAATAAAATCAGAAGACAGGAAGGCATGTGTCGTGTTTCTCACAGATGAGATGGTAAATCCTAGCGATGTGACGACCGGCGCCTCAAAACACAAAAAGAGCCAGGTTCTCCACCCTGAGGATTTCATATATTAGCAGGCTAAAGTCATCAGGGACCCAATGTTTGCATATATTATGGATGTCAGCATGGAAGAAAAGGGAAAACCAAAGTTAGAGGATAGGAGAAGTAACCCCAAGAGTAAGAGTTTTTGCAACAACTGTCTCACTTGTTGGAGGACACAGTAACGCTCGACCATTACAAGGAAAGAAAAAGCCAAAACAACTAATGCTTAACAGCGTCCCTGCATGTAATGTCAAAAGAGCCATGCCTTGGAAACGTGTGTCAACACAAAAGAGAAGTCTACAAAAGACAGAATCCAATTTTCAACATCAGAAGGACTCAGGCTGTCTCACACAGACATTTTAGTAAGGATTATTGCAAAACAATGCAATGTAGGAGTGTTCTGCAAAGCAAGTATTAATGCAAGTTGTGAAGAATCTTTCAGTTCTGCCAGAACAGGATGAAAATAGCTACCCCGAAACAACTAATGAGGCTCCCAGTGCCTTCATGGGGATACGTCATGGAAGCATCTCAAATACTGGGGCAGGCAGTGGGCAAACTACCTTTTCCCAAATGAAGGTAGAGTGTAAAAGAAGTGATAAGGTCCTTCAGATCTATGCATTCTTAGATCAAGGAATAACAGCAACTTCTAGTACAGAGGACATTATGCACCAGTTAAACCTGCGAGAGAGGAAGACAGACCTCTCACTCACTAGGATGGGATCAGAAAGAAGAGGCGAAGAAGGGCAAGCACTCACGTTCTGACAGATCTGGATGTCTGCGGCTTGGTAGAGGAGGATCATCTGGACCTTCCACTTGCATTCACTCAACCAAGTATACCTGTGAATGAAGAAAACACACATCAAACAATAAATAAACAGCAGTATATAAAATCTATAAGAAAGCACCGAACCCTTTCTAGAATCAACAATATATATGTTGAGGATTGGCCAATTAGCTGGGTGCCACTGAACGAGATGGGGAATCAGAAAATAAGTACGCATGCTACCTTGTGTGACTGGCGAAGCCATGGCTAACCCTAAGCCATATGGTACCGTTGGATGTGGAAAGGCTATAAATGGGGGACAGAGCAACAGAAAGTTGACGAGACCTTCCTATGAATTTGCAGAAAACGTGATGAGATTATTTGACTATTCGCTATTTCCCCAACTTTCCGACGTTGAGACTCGCAGATGGTACCATTGGATGCGGGAGGGCTGATATAGTGGGGACACAGTCAACTTCCAGGTCTCTAGGACCTTCCTATCATATACCCAATCCCCAAACCCAGGAATGTGCAAACTTTTTGGCTGAAGTGCCAAAACAGTGATTAAAAATGAACCGACGGGCCGATGTCTCTTCAAAATATAGTTATGTGCTTTCAAAATATATTTTTCTGTGCTCAAAAATGTTTCAATGCGTGCTGAAGAACAATTTCTGTGCAGTCAGCATTGAGGCACAAATATAATGCCATAGAATTTCTAAATAAGTAGCAGCAATACCCTACACGGCCCCAGTCACACAGTCAAAATTTCTCGACATTTTCCAGTTCAGGAATGACATTATGATGATGAACGGCACTGTTCAAAAGTAAAAAATAATTGACATATTTTGACACCAACACACAATCTTCGCAGAGAGGTACTAACACATGAGAGGATGACAGAAGACATTTAAGAATCACAATTTAAATGAGGCCTTAATTGCATTCCCTGGTGTCACCGTACACACATCGAAACAATCGATATCCCAGCCATAAAAGTGTCCCCAAAAGAATGCAGCAGTGAGAGAACAACACATGAGGCACACATGAGCTCCATTACAAACAAAAAGTTCTCACTTGACATTTCTGCTGCTGTTTTTGTGGTACGCCCTGTTGCTGGGAACACAATTGTTGTATATTTACTACAGACTTGCAGAGATCAGTGTGAGCTCTGTGAGGATTAAGAGTGTGCGTATTTATATCAGAGCAGGTTAGTGGCTGGGTTGGAATAAAAGGGATCAGCTGTATCATGTAAGGCTCTCCAAACAATAAACTCACTGTTTTAATCTATCCCCCCCCCCAATATCCTTATGGGAAGGTCACTCTCTCTCCACCCCCCATGTCCAAACAAGCAGTGTGCTCTGTCATCACCTCATCGACTACTACGTAAACGTTGGTTTAATTGGGAAGAAATTGAACTATGGGCACCAGCTTTCAGTTTCGGAAAACAAGGAGCAAAAAACCTTTGCTGACTAAACATGCCATAACAACGAAAAGTGTCCCGAGTAATGAATCATCCAAAGCAAATCCGTACATTCTCGTTGTCCATGGGCTCAGGAGTCAATTTTTCAGTTAGTCTTCACCTAGACCCTGACAAAAAAAAAGTGTGTTCCTGAGGCATGGCAATCAACCCAGGTAATTTGTTTTTCCTACCCTCCCTTTCCCTACCCCCTGTTTGGCTCGAAAACCTTTCATATAAGGAAAGTGATTTATTTCTGCTGTTGGTCAGGCAGTATGTGAACTCACAGTGACACAGAGAGGGAGTCTGTCCATGCATGTGTGTGTCAGATTTGGGCCTTCGGATTCACATTAACAGAGGTTGTGTTATCTTCTGCTTTAGGTCATGGATAAAGGTGGCTGCAAGGCGAGGGTGGCTGCCTCAAGCAAGAACATTACTTGTGTAAGTCTATGTGTGTCTGTGTCTGTGTGTGTGTGTGTGTGTGTGTGTGCAAGAAGGGAGCTGGAGGGAGGCGCATGGGAACCTCAGTCATGGTGAAAGAGCAAACTCATCTCCCCCCTAGTTTTGTCTGACGTATTTCATGTAAATATACTTCCTGTAATCAACTACAGAATCTTGGGAATTTTCCCTCCAATTATTTGTTGTGCATCCTCCACCATTTCTCTGTGGCTATCTGAGGCAGCCATATTGCTTTTTGATTACCGGTTTTCTGTCTGTCTGTGCAGGCCTCAGCACCCTTGTTCAGACTTAATCTGTCTGTCTGTCAGTGCCTGGTAATCGGAGCTGTTTAGGGGGTCATCCAGCCCAGGCAGGCTGACTGAGGGTGAGTGTCTATGTGTGTATCTTTGTCTAGGTGTGTGTTCGTGTGTGCACTCAGGGAAAGGAATGCGTGTCGGACCAGGAACCCCTGCTTCCCACGGCTGTGCCACCCGTGAGCCTGTGCATTACAGGCATACTGAAGGATCTACAGGTGCACAGTAAGAAATTGTAATTCCATTGTGTACACTAGTTTCCTCTGGAAAAGTATTTTCGTCATCCTAGCCTGGGATGACCAACTGGTTGTGTTTGCCTTTTTTTTTATGTCAGTCGCAATTTTCCCAGCTCTCGAGTAATCTGAAACATCTACTTGTCACTCCTAATTAAAACTTTCAGACTGGATCAAGGGCCGTTACACGCACTGGGACATTTAAAGGTATTTACAATATATTGACATCGCTTCAGCTTTGGGCCTGCTTTGCTTGTTTTTTCTCTAGAAAACCTGTGATGTTGAAACTGCAGATGTAAAGGCCTGATATCATTGTGCACGCATGTAGTTTTGGGAAAGTCTTTCCCGGGGATTGCATGCCTCACTTGAGTGTAATTATATTGTTAGAGTACTTATACAAGAGCAGCATGCACCGAGGCAGTAACACGCAGCTCAATAATCGAATGGAAGATGTTGGAACTCAACACCGGACCTGCCACAAGATGTGAACTGATTAATTTCTGGATACATGCATTCTACAAAGACAACATGTTTTTCAATTATCTCAGCATGCACATTTTTTACTGAAAATCTGAAATAAAATAGAACAGTTTGAATTTAAATGTAAATGATTTTTCATATTGTTTCTTAATATACAATCCTCAATAGGTAATTGGGTCAGCGGGACCCTGTTAATGATGGTATATTTCTCAGAAGTCAAGGAGTTAACAGATACCCCTGGTGTTTAGAGGAGAAAGCTAGGAACTTACCCGGCCCGTTCATACAATGGTAGTTTGTTGTTCTGCTGTCCCTCTGTCCGTCTGTCTGTGAGAGCGAGGTCGAGCAGCGGGGTCAGATGAAGCCACCCATGCTCTGTTGAAAAGAAATGATCATTTATCACCTGGTGATTCACAGGGATAAGGTTACTGGAGCAAGGGGGGTGACACGCGGTTACCGATAGTTACAAAGTGAGAATGTGTTATATGAATTGTAATAAAAGTATTTATAAGAATGTATTGTTTTTTTGTTTTTTAATGACATACTCTGAGGTCTGTATGACAAAGTGAACAAGAAATATGAACAAATTCAGTGATCTCAGACACAACATTCCAGCTGAGGTAGATAACCTTGCACAGGTGCACTGATGCAGGTGACAGATAACAACTTTCCTCCGACATTATGTCATAAATCCAGTATGCCATTTCATTTAAGGGCATTAAGGTAAAACAACACCAGGCACCACTGTGTCCTGCAACCCTTACTGATAGGAGCAATGTCATGGCATTTTTCCATTTAATCATTTGTATTATATGTCAGTAGGAACACTTCAGAAGCAGGAAATCAACTTCCGCTTGGCTGAATTTCCAGTTTATCTGGAGTTATGCCTCGTACCAAGTTGGAGAATTAGACTGTTTTAACACTTTGGATGTAACAACTGCAACACACCCGGCCACTGCTCGGAAGAGCTCTCTGCAACAATACAACTCCCTTGCAAAAACAACCACTGAGAAAAGGTCGGAACGGAAAGAGTGTTAGAGCAAGGCCAGTGCATCTGTTTCGGCAGCCATGACAGAGGCTGCTAATTGGTAGCAGGTAACATCTGTTCATGGTGAAATTAGGATCATACCTCAGAGACTCTTGTTCATGTCCCCCTTCCCTTTCTGTGTGTGTGCGAGTGTGAGTGTGTGTGTGCGCGCGTGTGTGTGTGTGTGTGCGTGCGTGCGCGCATGTGTGTCTGTGTGTGCGTGCGCATGTGTGTGTGTCTGTGCGCGCGTGTGTCAAGTTATCCTCTGAAGTACCCTGCTGACAGTAACTAAATCCATGTTGATGTGTCTAGCCAACAGACAGGTCAGTGAAGGCTGCCTGTCAGGTGCAGTGACCCCGGCCTCTCGGGCTCTTTAGCTGTGCATCCACCATGGAGACTGGAGGTCAATGACAGGGGTGGGTGACGGACGGGAATGGGCGTGGCGCGGTTGTGAGTGAAGATGAAAGGAGGTTTTACATGGTGGGCAGGAATGCTCGCCAGTTCAGACCACTGGTAAGCGCTGGCCCACGTTCAAACACTAATGATATCTCCGAATAGCAGAACACGATGAAATGACCTTTGTCTGTCAGACTTCAGAACCAACCAGGCGTGTTTTACTGCTGCGTTTCGGAGGGGCATCATCTGTATCATGGAGCATTCAAATGTGGTTAACTTGTGTATTTTGGTTTTAACCACAGTTAGATCCAGTAACCGAGGAAACATCTGTCACACAGTGCTGTATATCAACAAATCAAGTAAACATATTCAGTGCAGAGAGGGAGCGCTTGCCCCCCCACCCCTGCAAGAACTGGAGTTCAATCTCCCCGTATAACTCTTTCATCTTGTGATCGTGTTCTCGTCACTGTACTACAAGAAGTCCAATTTTAAGAAGAGCATCCACCATCACAGCTTGGGTTTGTGCTGCCATGAAGTGCAGATAATAGTTGTTCCCAAAGAATCTCCGATTGAAAGCCATTCTCAGATTCGAGATCACCTAAGGATGTTCATGCCATCGTCTAGTCAGCAAAACATTACATTTACAAAACGGATTCCACTCATTCCAAGTGACAAAATGCAAAATATTTCCTATTGACCATCATCATCCTACTGTGTGGACATCAAACACAGAACACATCTTTGCCTAAGTATAATAGTCACATAGTCACTACCACAGCGGACTGTTTGTGTGCAGAGAATGGGATACCATCATCTAATATGTGTATTTCATTAAAAGCAAATGTCATTGGTTTCATTTATTGATCAGATATTTCGACAATATGTGCTTTAATCACAGATGTGGGTTGCATAATAAAGTGTGTCAAACACCACTGCAAAATTCAGCAGACATTACAGCTTATTTAGACATTTCCTAATCAGGACAATTCTTCGAATGCCCAGATCCGATTTCTAAATCTTTGTCTAAACCCCTTTTCTCTGATTGTTCTCTCTCCCCTGGCTCCCTTTCTTTCCCTGCTTCTCAATCCATCTGTTTTGTAATGGGATCCCTACTGCGTTATGTGTTATAGAAAACAGTCCTAGAGGCTTCCCAGCTATGTGACTGTTTATCTCCTCTATACACCACAGTGGGACCATGTTATTGGGATAAAAATCTCGGGACAATAGACTTGGCTACACTTTCACATATCGTCAAAGTATAATCTACAGTCAGGCTGGTCCAGCTCAATTGAATAAACCGCACCTAGAAATGTGCCATTGGTAAAAACAACTAATGCGATTTATCCTTTTTAACCAAATATTAAACATTCACTGTTTGAACCTGGTATGGTTAATGTTCTGGCTGAAGGAAGATCGATTACAGAGTACAGCCACTGAATGTGAATTTTAGTTCAGCTCTATTAGACCGAAAGGTCTGAGTGGAAATTTACACAATTTCATTGGAACTGATATTATTATCCACCAAGTGCAATTTGATAAATCTGAGCTACACTGGGGTGAAATATATTATATTTCCTTTTCCGATACAAGTTTTTGACACTATTTGTGCAAGTCTCCCTGGAAGCGAGTCTAACAGAGGAACCTCAAATGGAAACACCCGTCTTGTGGCTTATGAATTTTCACATGGACTGTCCTGTTTTAAAATATGCTCTAATGACTAATGTGCATTCTTTATGGTAGAACGTCAGCGAAACAACACTATGTTTGTCGGCTCGCCCATTGTGAAGAATTCAATTGTGTTTTTTTCCACCACAAGCCAGTCACGGGGGGGGGACACACAAACTCTGTGCCCATACAGATATTATGCATGCATACCAACAGATTCCCAACCGCGTGTGTGCTCGACAGTTACAATTGTTAAATACTTGACTGACGTTTCAGTGGACATGGATTGAGGAATGACTGGAACAAGTTTAACTAGTAGACTAGGATGGTACATGTACATACATGATGTGTCTAAACCACACATTGAGTGTCCGAAGAACCCCCACCCATCCCATTACTACCAAGCCTGGTACAACAAACCGATAACCAATTAACAATGCATGTTATCTTATCACATCTCATTGGCAGCAACACACTCAGATCTCTACAAAATGTGAGGATATGTTATGCACAGGGGACACATGTGGATGCCGTTATTAATTATTAACAATTAGCGTATGGGTTGTTTGGCCTTTTCTGACCAGCTTAAAGCAAAGTCAGTAAGCTAGGAGAGCGTGTGCCCATCTGTGCTTTTTAACCGTAAAGACCCCACATGAAAGCTCCCTTATTCCTCACAGCTGAACAAATACTTGCTTTGTGTGCAAAAAGTCACTGTTTTCTAGAAATTAGTACTTCCTCTGATGCGTCATCAAAAACAAAATCTAGCCCGCACCCCTTTGCAGCATCACAAAGGATGGTGAAAAATAACATGTGTAAAAACATAACTTGATGCTACAGTATGCCAAATATATTATAAACCACAGCGGGTGCAGCTCGGCAATATATCCACATCATTTATAACACTAAGGAACGTTAGGCAAAACTAGGATCAACTGGGTCAGACATGACTATTCACCTTTTTAGCCTAAAAAGACACCGTTGGTTCTTTCACAAAAAACAATGATTTCCTCTTTACGTTTCCCAGTGGTATGACATAGACGGAGCTCGATTGCAAAAGGCAATGGCACGCTAGCCCATGCACAGAGTTTAGTAGCACTTGAATTGAATGCTGAGACACTTAACACACAGACACTGACAGTTAAATCAGGCCCGCCAAAACCACACAAACAATAAGAAGCAGACCAGCTGAGATTTGTAATGTCTTAATAACTACGGAGAACTGCAGAATTGAAGGAGCCTCTTGGGTGAGAGATGAACCTTCTTCAATGACCTTTAACTAATCCAATTGCTGACTTGGAACACTCCTGATGATGCCAATACCTGAATGACTAAGAACATTCGCAACCTTAATAACTACAGATTCTTATTTCTAGTTTCTCACAAGGAAAGGCCAAATGTTTATCTGACTTTATGATAATAGTTCCTCAAATTTCATGCTGGCAAATACATTTCAATCACCCCTATTTGATTTAAAGCAACGGCTGTCATTGTAAGGTCATAATTTCAAATGATGCAAAATCTGATATGAAACATAATGGGAGTGTTCTTTAATATCTGGTCCAGTTGCGCAATCAGGGCCCTGCCTCACAGTTAGCCCCCAGCCTCCCATTTAGCCTTAACCATACGTCTTACTCTTATACAAACATATCGTATCATATATAATACAGTCTATACATTTGTTTAATGAGTGTGTACACCAAATCAAACACAAAATCATGGGCAGAAAAAGGAAAGGTCAGGTTCTCTCCACATGCGCGGAGGGACTGACCTTGATATATCAATGTTGTAATTAAAGCTACATTTCATGTCTCAGTGGCTTTCCCAATAATATTTACACTCCTGTTGCCGCAGTTCAGAGGAATTCCCTCATGTACGTGATACAGCTGGGAGGAGAATTCAAATAAACATCCACTCAGAGGTAACAGGTTTAAGATGTCGCAGTCAGACAGTCATCCATCTTTTAGCTGAGGTCTCTGTCACCTGTGCTGCAAGTGAACAAGAGAGCACTGTGTGTGTATATGTGTGCGCGTTGGCGTGCGTGACAGCGGGGCTATATCGGGGAAAATGGTCGCCCCCCCCAACATCCCTCCGAATATCAAACAAAGATATAATTTATCCAGCAGTAAATAAAGTCGAGATGAAACAATAAACACACGAGCAGCACTGAGGCAGATGTGGCAGACAGACATCGGGCCTCACTGTTTGATGTCAGATTTTACCAACCAGCTGTCAACAGTATATGCAAGACAGTGCACTGAATACAAGCTGTAGATGTACTGCAGCTACTGAAGCCTGTGAGTTAAGTGGGTGTTACTTTATGAGCTTCATTTAAAACTTGTTTTACATGTGGTCTCCAACTGCAATTCGTAATATGCTTTGTGAGCGCTGGCTGGTTAAAAGCAAAAGGCGTCCTGTTTACAATGTGCAGTATCAGGGAAACAGTTAGGTAAGTGTGCATCATTTGATAGAATAATACTGTTCCTCTAACTTGCAGGTGTTCCCCTTTAACATACTGTGTCACATCCCAGCGAGAGGGTGTTTGGTTTAAACCCCACCCAGCTGTCTGGGTTCTCCCTGTGTCCTCCCTGTGTGCACTTTGTAGGTTTTTCTCTGTGTGCTCCAGTTTCCTTCAACAGTCAAAAGACATGCAGGTCAGGTGAACTGGGATTTCAAAATAATCTTTTGGTGTGAATGTCTCTGTCTGTCTACATGCGTGAGCCCAACCTCAACACTTGAGAGGAATTCGCAACACATGTTCAGTGGTCGTTACTTGAGTATTTCAAATGATCACTGCAATTATAGTTAAGGTTTAGGTTAGATAAATGATGGTTATGGCAAGTAAACGGTGGTTAAGGAGTCGTGAGCGATTAACCACTACCCCCAAGATTTTGGTTGAGTTTTGTCTAAAGGTGAACAATAATTGCAGGGCTGTGACAGAATTATTATTATTATTATTATTATTTTTCATAAATATGATCCCTATCATTGTTTCTCAATGCTGTTCACCGCTAACCTTTTCAAACCTTTTTAAATACAAAACTACATTGTGCCACATTTCTTAGTGTGAGGACAGTTACAGAGACACTTAGACCTCCTCTTTTCAACAGTTTTTGTTGAGTTTGGTGAACCTCTGCAAGAAACTAAAAACACATAATTCCCTCCCCCACTCTCTCTCTGCAGGACATGAAATGCTGGACAGGTCTGCAGGTTAAAGAAGCGAGTTGAGGAGTTCTGCCAACTCTTCATGTGTATCGCATCACTTTGAATTATCGCATTGATTATCGGTTCCACAGGGCTCGCTCGCCAGAGATTTTGCTCTTTATGACTGAATGAAAACACTGGTAATGTTTTTCACAAGAGGATTTCTTGGATCAATTTCTATCGTCCCCCCACTCCTCTTGATCTTAATGTTTTACTCGCTTGCCTCAACGTCACACACAGTACTGTCTTTACTTTGAAACTTTGCCCTTTGAATCAGCCCATACCTGTCTCTCAATCTGTTACATGCCTACATTACCATATTTAACTGTGTAGACCCATTTGGGACTTTGATATCAGAGCTGCAATTGTTACAAAAACAGTAGCTTTGGGAAGAGGATGTACATTTAAAGGCATACTTTTGACCTATATATGCTGACCTAGGGTTTTGAATTCAAACAACACAGCTTTCTCGAAGCTTAGATGTGTCCTACACAAACATGCTCTCACAAAAGGCGGTAGGTCCTCCACACTGACTGCAGATTGTGATGATAATAGCAGCCACATGCTTCAGGACCTGTTTTACTGTAAATTCACACACACACATGCACACACTGAACACATGCAGAGAAGCCATGTGTAGTGTTTCTCCTTTTTTCTGGTTGCATTTCTGTTTTCAATGTATGTCACTGTGACTTTTTTTCATTTTCATTTTGTACCTGGTAAGTGAATATTTCACCTTTTATACTGCAAGGAAATCAAGATAATAATTGTTCGTGAATTGTTAAGGTTATGGCACGATATTATTTATTTTTTGTATTATATCCTAAGAATTGCCAGACATATACCATAGAGCAGAGTTTCTCCCTTTATCTATTTAAAATACAAGTGCACATCTGTCACATACCATCTTGGTATCTTGGTAAGATACTGTGTGGGAATTGCAATATCTGTGATTGGTAAAAATGGGCTGCCTGTTTCTTTAACTAAAACATTTGCAATGGAGAATACTTATACTGAATGATTGAAAGCATTTCATTTACATGTAGCAGTGGATTTTCAAAGAAAATTTGGAGTTATGATTTTTGCACGGTTGTACTGCCCTTTGTCATCATTTAAATAAGATGAAAGGGAAGATACGATGGTATCCAGCAGTTACATTTGTGTGTGGATCATCCTCTGTGCAGTTACGCAAGGGATTATAAACGAAAGAATGACTCACCCTGATCGTCTGTCTCGTGCTGGTGTGATGTTTTACTCAGTAAAGCCCAAATCTAAACATTGCTGACAAATGTTGTATTCTGGGACCTAGTAGACCCTTGTATCAAGTGACCACCTAACTCAATACAGGTATCTATCTTACACCATTTACATGCTCTTATTCACATTGAAGCACTTACTTCTGCCTTCTGTTAATAACTACATTTTGTCTAAATTTAAAAGTTAATATGTAAATATTACTTGCTATTTTATTTAAGCAAATGAATGATGTGTATCACTGTTTAAAACAGTTACCTTGAGAATGGGACATTTTTAAAACTTCTTATTAATCATAAAAAATATAAATGTATATTATTAGCAAAGTAAAACTAATTATATTATTTAGCTTAAATGTATGTTTCAGATTCAGTTTAACGTCTGTAATAAGTGGTTCTAAATTGATATAACCATATACCATCTTGCACTAAATGCCTTTCATTGGGCCTACCATACATCCATTATCCTTATATCACTTTTAGAACTGAGAAAATTATTAAAATGTAGTATTGAGTGTGTATAGGGAGCATATGGGAGGCGGTAACTTAAAACACAGAGGAGTATCGACATTCCTTCGCCAATGACTGATGAGTCCATTTGTGATGAGGTGGAGAAAAAGCAACAAACTAAAAACCCGATTAAGTATTCAGCAACCCTGAGTAGTATGGTGCCGCTGTGTGTATGTGTGTGTTTGAGAGAGAAAAGTATCAATAATTCCCATCAATCATCCACTTCCTGCCTCAGTCAGCAGCTGGTATGTAGGAGAGCTGTGAGAATAATTAATTACATGCACATGCACACACATATACACAAACTATTTGCACATACTACATCATTACTGTCACAGCTGCTGAGCAGGCCTTACAAGTACCCAAATAACATCATTATCACAGGTATTCTTCAACAATGTGCCCCCTTTCAGTTCCCTAGCCCCTTGCTCCACAAGGAACCAATAGGAATATGAGTGCACTCCCCTGTCTGATCCCCCTAACCACACAGCGGGGCACTCATACCCCCCCCCCCCCCCCC